>VXAA01004871.1:506148-558994 GCA_013399115.1 Anseranas semipalmata
CGCCTGCGGGCAGGCGCTGAGCGAGCAGAGCCGCTGCCCGGGCAGCCGGGCCCGCCGTGGCACCGCTCGGGTGGAAGCGGCTTCCCCCGTCCCACTGCCCTCGCCCCCGCTGTCTCTCCGGCGGCTCCGGTGAGCGCCGGTGCCTCCCTGCCCCGAGATGCTTCCAGCGGCCGGAGCAGGGCGCGGGGCCAGGCGTTCCCAGGGCGCTTGTGTCAGGCACACAAACTTTCCTCGTCCCCCGGGCAAGGGGACACCTCTGCTTCCTCCAACCGAGCGGGCATCCCCCCGCGCTGTCATAACATCCCCACGGCAACTGCGGCAATTACTCCCATGCCAGAACAACAACGGGAAGGTATTTAATATATTTAAACGTGATTAAGCAGGTGGAAAAGCCGAGGAGGAGCAGCTCCGCAGGACGAGGCGGCTGCAGCCGCCGCCGGCAGCGTCGCGCACCGGGGGAACAGCGGCGTCCCCGGAGCTCGGCGGGCGGAACCGGGCGGAGCGCGGAGCCCCAGCGGGGGCCGGGCGGGCTGCGCGCTGCTGCTCGCAGGAGCCGCCACGGCGCCTCCAGGTTCACTCCGATTTCCATCTCCCCCTTTCACCAGAAATGCTCTGCTGCAAAAATTATTCTTGCCCGCTTGCTGTTCCTTTCGACCCCACCCTCCCTTTTATTTTTTCCCCTGCTTTTATATTAGAAAAAATAAAGAAAACGCGCTGTTGGGGGTGAGTTAGAAGAGATCCGAAATAAACTAAAGTTACACAACGTTTTTCCGTTTTTAATTTTAAAACGAGCTTCTCATTTTCAGGAAAGAAAAGAATTTTTACAGGCCTTTTCATCTAAAAACTGTCCCTTTTCAACCAGTTCCCTTAATTTCTGTATTATTAGGGAATCCAACAGTAAATGGAAAAAAAGCTCCTGACCCTGCGCTGGCGGGCATGGCATGGCACGGCACGGCACGGCACCAGCCAAGCATCCCGCGCGGCCTTGGCTTCGGGGTTTGGTGGGACTTATTGAGGGGCAGGAGGGTGCGGGGAGGGGATGTTAATGGACCTGGCCGGGAAGAGCCTGAAGGGTGGGGAGAGATGCTGCTCACCCAAGGCAGGTGTGAGCTGCTGCAGCTGCAGAAGGTAAGGCTGCACGGGAGCACGGAGCGGGCTGGGGGTGGAAGAAGCAGGGAGCAGAGGGAAGGGCCTTTACACAGCTCGGAATAAGTGTGGGGGGGATTCCAGCACACAAGAGCAGCGCAAGGGGCTGGCAGGGCTAATGGAGAGCTCGGATGTGGTAGTGAGGGCTGTGAAATTGCTCGGGAGCCACTGAAATAAGGTCGTGGTGCCTGTATTAGGAGAGCGCGATCAAAGTGCTGTGTCAGTCGCTGGGCTGAGGGACAGCCGTCGTCACGACATTGCCAGGCAGCTCCTCGGGCTGCACTCAAAGTCTGTCAGAAAGTGCCCTTCCTCAGGGAGCCCTTACGAGCCGGTTACACTCCGCACAGGCTAAGCGAGAGCAAGAAGGTACGTGGCAGGATTTACGTTTTCAAGGAAACTATGAGAAGCTCTTAATTTCAGATATAGCGATAATAGGAGACCAGGAGACTCAATTACGTGCATGCTCACAGCGCAGGCTGAGCAAGTGGCCATCAGCATAAAATGGTGATGGGTGTTTTTACAGTGAGTCATCGATTGTTCATGTGGAAGCAAGTAAATCAAGAGAGATGGAAATGCTTAAAGACAGGAAGGGATAGTCCTGATAGTCCTAACTGCAACAGGCTGTTTGCAAACCACTTCTAACCATAGCAGTCTGAGGCTGGCTCTATCCAAACGTGATTGTAAGCTCCTGTTCGTCCTTACCCCAGGTGTGAATTTGGCAGACACGTGGACGAGGGCATGATGAGACACACGCCTGGGGGATAATTCTTCTTGGAATGTTGTTTTGTGCAGTATTGGATTTACCTGGATGTGGGAGCTAAAGTCTTACCTCAGATTTTATCTTAACTCCTTGCAAACTCTGAACTACAGGGAAAAACAGTGCTTCCTGACAACCCCGTGTTGCTGGAAGAGCAAAATCTTGTCATATACCAATCCGTGGATACATTTTCTGTAAGACATGGTGATGTATGGGATGCATTCTGATCCCTGACTTCACACAGAAGCTTTGCCTAAATGAAGCCTGATACACAAATCTGTGTGGGGGCGTAAGGATGGATCCTTTCACATGTTCTCAATGTCTGTATACTTGCAGTGAGTCAGGATCTGTAGTGTTTTTTTTTCTTTTTTTGATTTTTTTTTTCGCCTGCCTTACATTTCCTTCTTTCTTTTATAACTGTTGTTCTGGATCTTAGTAATGTACTGTAAAGCATGTAAAAGTTATGCTAAGGGTTGTTTCTCCATGGTGATGATTTTTTTTTTTTTCAATATGGGAACGAAGGAAAAATGACTGGGGAAAAAAACTAGATGAATTTCAGAAAATGATGTAGAAATTCATTGAAAACAGTTACCCAAAGTCCCACTGCCCACCAGTAATTACAAATCTGCTATGTATATCTTCAGAAAGTATTTTACCATTTAAGTTGGCATATATAATATATGGGCAGGATCTGTGCAAATTCACGTAGGTTTGTGACAGCAGGGCAGACTTTTGGGGGAAAGAGGGAAATGGAAAGGAAACCAGAAACAGAGAATGAATCTTTTCGTGTGGTCTGACAGGCAGATGGAAAGCATGAATTACAAAGGCTTTTAAAAAGATCTGTTTGGGGTTTATGTTTACAGAGAGATTTAACAAGACTGGTTGGCCTTAAAATGCTGAGGTCTTTGCTAAAATCAGATGTTTGGAGGTGGAATGGGTTACTAGCCCTGACCCAGAATATAGAAGAGGTTCACAGAGCTTCAACAAGACAGGAGCAGGGCCAACAAGGCAGTACACCCATAAACTGTTCAGCAGATTCAGAAAAGGGCTTAGAGGTCAGCAGGACGTGAAGCTGGGGAAGGGAGGAGGGCATGGCCCTTGCTAAAAGGGAGCTGGCTCCAGAGACCATAAGCTTCCAACCGAAAGCAGCCATGGCAGCATGAGAAGACACTGTCAGAACAAGCTTGGATTTGTGCAGCAGGGACTGTCTTGCTGACGAAACAGCTTTATAGGGAACTAAGGTATCAAAATGTTACCGCCCTTTCTTGTAAGTGGGATATAGGATGTTGATTTCTTCTCATGACTTGGGGAAGCCCATAGCCTACTTGAGTAGAACCTATGGACTTCCCCAGTTTTCTAATTCTCCCGCTTGAAAGGTTAGCCATAGATATTCAGAGCCAAATGAATGGGGCTAATAGTGGAGATTATAATTTAAAGAGCTTTTGCTTTGCAAGGGAAGACTCGGATATCTCATGCTGGTTATGAGAATTTAATTAAAGACCTGTTCAATAGGAATAAATAGCACATGTTCATGCACACAGAAGATAGAATAAAACTGCAGTGCTCAGTCTAGTGCACTAGAATGAAGTTACAAGTTGCCTGGCTTTTTCATGCTTAGAGGGATGAATTATGGTTGATTTCTCTAATAATTCTTTTTGTCCACGTTATGAAGCTTTGCTTTGACACAGAGAAGATAATCCTATTGCAATGGGGCCAAGAGTAAGAAAATGCCCTCGTAGATCTAGCAGGCAAACATGGGCTGGTCCCTCACTAAAATCCAGACCCTTCTTTCTTTTTTCAGATCCATTGGAACATGCTTTTGATCATGCAGAAAAAAAAGTATAAGGCTTGCTGGATTTGGGGATTCATCCATCAAGTAGCTTACAGACATCATCTCTTGTACACCAGACTAATGAGTTAACCCAACTCTAAATTACTGCGAGTGTAATGGTATCAAAGTATCCAGGATGTACCCCACACCTCTGGCAGATACTGGAGAGGCTGGAAAGGGTATTATGATGTGCTTCACCCTTATTGAGTTGTTCCTTAAGCGTTACATTAACATGCCTAAGGATTCTGATGTCAGGCTGAAATGTATGTTAACTACCCCAGTGGGAATCTGTGAATCTTTTCATTTTGGCTTCCTAATTTCTCTCCTGGGAGAGTGCCCAGCTGTTCTTTTGGTGTCTGGTACTTTGGTCACCACAAGAAGATCTTGCTTTATCTCATCATGGAAAGATACGTACCTCTTTGATCTGGAAAGAGCTCAAAACCTGTGCAAGATGTGTTCATCAGCACGCTTGGCTAGCAAGGTTGTTTCTAACTGTAGAGCAGAGCTGGAAAAATGATGTACTCAGCTATCAGGTAGGAGATGGCTCTGTTAAGCTGGAAGTCTGTGGTGATGGGGGCAATGAGCAATAGTGTGTTCTTAAAATCAGGGGTGAGCTGGGAGCTTTGTCTCTTGTATTATTTTATTAGTCATCACTGAAATGTCAAAGCAAAGTTAGTCCTGATTAGACAGTGCTGAACCGAGCGAGAGCAAATGATGTTCCATAAACTGTAAAAAGCTAAGGCTGATCTGGTGAAGTCATTGGTAAAATCTCTGTTTTTCTTGGATGCCTCAGCATAGTAGATGCTGCAGCTGATGGATGTCGATGATATTGGGCAGCGGCTCTCTCATTAAGAAATTGCCTGCTGGAACTCCCTCCAGCCATCTGGCATCCAAAATGCAACAGCGAAAGGGATGCTGTTGGTGATTTTCAGTAAATGTTTTGCACAGAGCCACCTTTGTTGACTGTGTCTGTTGTTTTGCAGATATTTATGGTATCATGAATCTTTTTTTTTTTTTTTAACCTTAATTGAAACTCATGCTTCACCCATCCAAGGATTAACTTCCTCATAACAAAAATGAAATTTGCATGATTTTTTTTTTTATCCTGAAGAGCACATTTTTAGACAGATCCTCAGAACATCTAATTTTAAATATTTGCATTTTTTTACTCACCCGCAACTACTGTTGTGCTTTTAAAAATTTTTTAAAAATTATGTATACATATGATGACTGTTTAATGTTTTGTTCTTTGTTTTTTGAACTTTTATTTTTTTTTTTAAATAATAGGTCGTAGTTCTTTTTCTTAAAGCTTTTGAAGGCTTTATGAACAACAACAACAATGAAAATATTTTATTAATGTGTATCACTCTGTCTGGCAGTAATCGGGTTTTATTTTGCCACAAATGACAATGATTTAGTCTCTTTTCCCCTCAGTTTAATTTTTGGTGCAAGTGGGGCTCTCCTATATTACATTTATAGATTCTGGATTCACCTGGGCAGGAGTCTTTGTTTCTTCATAAAACCAAGCACTGAATATTGTCTCGAAGCAGGATGCACAGCACAGAAGTGCTTCCTGTGGTAGCAACATGCTGCTGGTGCTCAGTGGGTGTGGGCTCCTGATCTGTTCAGAGATTAACCTGAAAATGAAGTGATTCTTGAAATAGGTAGAATTGACACTTCAGCTGAGTGTGGTACATTTAAAGTAAAGCATATTTATTTCATATATCAAGTCTTTTGAAAGGTACAATTACCCCTTATCTTTAGAGGTTGGTTTGTTTAACTTTCAATGGATTATTCTCATGGAATAAGAATGAGATATGGCTGTTGCAGAGGAGCACTGGGACCTTGTAAATGAAGGAAGCTGTGAGGTTTTGTAGTGAAAACTGCACATGGGTCTCAGAAGACTTGGTTTGTATACTAAATTCTGCTGCTGGTTTATCAACACTGTGTGACCTTGAGCTACTCAAAACATTTTTTATTTTTTAAAAGTTACTACTAAAATTGTTAGTCTACAGTCTTAGTATGAGACGCACAGGGCTTGAATTGCAGACTTTTGTACTACCTAAGTATTTATTTTTAATAAGGCTCCTAATTAAGCGTGCAATCTCTGTTGCAGGAAAGCTCTCCTGGACTCTGTCTTCATTCATTAAAATGTGTCAAATTCCTCAGAGTTTAGAGCAGGGCTCTAACAATGGCAAAAGAGACCCTATGTCCTGACTATATACTAACATGTGCCAAAGAATAAGCTTGTTAATAAGTACTTGTTCAGTGATAAAGTATAGCAACAAGGGGCTATATATTTCCTCACTTCCCACTACACGAGCAGAGCCCCTGACTACGCTCAGGAAGCTATACTGTTGTGAGACATGGAGAAGTAAAATACCCTCTGCTTTATAATAAGTCATTCCAGCTCTGTTTAATTAACACTTCCTAGTGTTAATTGTAACCCCCCTGTTCTGTGTTTTTTCAGGGACAATATTTCCCAAGTATTGCTGATGAAATGTCAGGCAGAGGTAATAATTTTGTTTTCCTTGCTATTATAACATTGTGCCATAGATATAGTTATATACAGAGATACATGCCAATCAACCAACAGAGCAAACAAGATGAAGGAGTACAAACCTTCTCCTTAGAGATCTCCTTAGGCAGACAATGAATTATGAGTTCTTCTCTGCCTAGAGAACTTGCATTGAAAATGGCTATTCCTACTGGCGTACCTCGCTGTGATTAAAAACGATGAATAATTGTAGGTGGCTTGTTTTATTAAGTAAACAGACTTAACAGGATGGAGTGGTGGAGTACAAAAATAAATTAAAAAATGTTTTTTTTTTTTTTTTTATACAGTCCCACAGGCTTCTAACATTAATGCTACAGAAATACCATCACTTAGTTTTTGCAGAAAGACATTTAATGAACAATAAAGACATTCAGGTTGTTGGAAGGGGGAAAATCCTGTTGGTACTCCAACAAACCTATCTGTCTTGGTTTTGTAGTCTGAAGGAAATGAGAGAGTACTCAAAGAAAGTGGGAACATGAGATACACTGTTAAAACATCACTCCAGTGCTGGCAACACCACAGAACTATTGGAAAAGATAAGCAAGAAAATAAAGATATGGGGCTGTTGTGTGCCACTGAAGTTTAAGTAAGATTTTTCTTACGGAATATGACGTAAAAATTGAAGGTGGAGTTTGGTCTGCTGAAACAGAATGTAGAAAAATTACTGTCTCATCCAAATAATCCTGTGTGTGGTGGCTGGGGAGAAAAATATTGCTATGCTGACTCAGTATTTTATGAGAAAGTGAAAGTGAGAGAAAGAGCTGACTGAAGAAAAAATCAAAACCAAACAACTCCCCATGATAAAACATGAAACAAAAATAGTGATTATATGAATGCCAAATGTAAGATGAAAACATGATATCCAATAATTTTAGTCACATCCTGTACAATTAACAAGCATTTTAGCTTTTTTTTTTTTTTTAGGGCCAAAATTTAGGCCTAGATCTAGTCTTTCAAATATTACAAATTTATGATTGAACACTTGCTATTAGACTGTAACTAAACTAAACATTGAAAACACTGTTTAATTTCTCCATGTCACCTAATGTAACAGTTGAACTTGCACAAGATTTAATGACCCAGTGAAATGTCTGGAAGCACTCTGAAATGTTACTCTTGGAAGACCACCGGTGTTTCTACCCCCATGACTATTTTGTAGAGTTTTATGATATATTCCTGGGCACTGGAGGGAAAGGAGGGGAAAAGCTGAAATTCCCTTTCCCTGATATAGCTAATAGGCTGATGCAACTAATGGGAAATTAAATTGATATAGACTGAGACAAGTAATGGGAAAAATTCAACACAACTTTTTCCTACTTACATTTAAACGCACTGAGTTACCTGTGAAATACAGACTACTTTAGAGGATGGGAAAAAAGCCCTACAGCATTAATTTTTGTGTAGCCCATGTGACTGTTGCTTTATTATGAGAGACATTTGCTTTATCTCTAAAGAACTTCATGTTTTGTTTCCTTTTGGCTCACTAGCCTCTGTTTCTGAGCATCGTGGTTATTCTATGGCCATGTTATCATGAGGTGAAATCATTCATCAAAAAGTGTACCTACAGATCAGGAAGAACAAGAGTGGTTTGAAAGAGGAAAGCAGTAATAAAAAATGCTCAAGGGTTACAGAAGAAGAATTGAAAGTTCATTTGCTTTTACACTTCTAATAATCTCAGGCCTAGATACTTCATTATGATTTTCACTATTTTTTTTTTCTTTCTATTAAATAATTTTTTGGGGGGAGTCAGAATGCTGTCATTTCTACTTTCTGAATTCCCCACTCCTGAGTTTTGTGGTTCATTTTATCATCTTGCTGGAGCCAAAGCAACCATTTTGCTTTTGTGAGGCACAAACACACGGCAGACACAGCATGAAGCTGAGGTAGAGCAGCCTATCCCCAGGTGCCTGCTCAGGAGGGGAAGGCCCCTCAGCGACAGCCAGCCCTCTTGGCTGCATCTGACCAGTGTCCCCTGTGGATGAGGGTGGCTGTGGGTCTCCCAGCAGTGTCCCAGTGCCTCCTGCCTGATCCAGCGGCTCAGCCCCTCGTCCCAAGACCATCCCCACAACTCCTTCTCAGGCTCTTGGAGGAGCAGCTGCCGTGGCTGAGGCATTGGGGTCATTTGGCTTCCCCCCATGTCTTGAGTGAAACAAAATGGCGGCGAGAAGGCCCTGGCCCTTGGCTCCCTCAGTGCCTCTCCCCAGAGAGAAACTTCCACCTGGATTACATCAGCCTTTACAGCCTGAAGGGCCTACTCCCTCCGCTCGTGAGTATCTGGTTAATTTTCATGTGTATTGCTTTACTTCTAGCTTCTGTTAAGCAATTTTGGTTAAACATGGGAGTGATTTCTTCACAGCGTTTTAGAAGTGTGGTGGGGACGTTCGACTGCAGCGGGCATTGCCTGGGTTGGACACAAAGGAGCTGCTGAAAATAAGACATGAGGATCTTTTTATTTGATGTTTTGGGATACCATTGGCATACTGTTGACTTAAAAATATCTTAAAGCATCAGCGGGCACACCTGTTGTATCTGAGATAAGGCAAGCCTGGTAAGAGACACCATTAGCAATTACCATGCTAATTTCTATTTTCATTTTCATGTTCCCCTGTGAAAACTGCTGAAATCAGTGTGCGGTATTGCCCACGTCTTTATGCAGTACATTTCTGTGAGACTTTGTAACCGAACAGTAGGTTCCACAGATCCTTGCAACCACATGTGAATAGCCCCGGCTGGATTCAGTGACAGCAGCCAGCACCCCTTGCGGATATTCTTGTAATTTTTTGGGGAAATATGTTGTTGCCAGTAACATGAATTGTGGTATATGTGTGCCCATGTGCTGCTGATATGAAGTTGAGCATAATTTATCAGGGTCTAGATTATAGCAAATGTATTCTCAGGAGATCAATGAGAAATAGATGTTTTGTGAAAAAGTTTGTTTTGCGTAGCTTAGGAATATAACAATACATATGAGAAGTTAGAATGTGACATTAAGACCAAAATCTATACCTGAACTAGCTCTATGAGATGTATACTGCAAAGGCAAGATACAAAATTAAGTAGTAGACCACATGCCTCTGTACCTGTTAGCCAGTTTTAAACTTGAAATACCAAAGGCAGTGTGTTATACATGAGATTGTGAACTCCTGTCTGTGTTATTTTTTTGCATGTGAATGGTCTCAGTGACTTTCATACTGAAGCATTTCATTTATCTTTAAAGATTTCACAGTCTAGACAATCAGGACTGCTTTTTCTGTGTGTCTTGGACAGCTCCAAGCATTCACCAAAATACAGTAATAATGAGTTAGAACTCACTTTGTTTGAAATACTGATGTGGAAAAGCAGGTTGGATACTAGCCTTGTAAATATGCTGCTTGAACATGGAGAGACTAATGTTATAGTTATCAGTACAGTGGAATTGCTAGTGAAGAGGAAAGTAATTTATAGTAAAGGAAAACATAGCTGAGAAAAAGGTTATTGTTACTATTTTTTTTAAAGCTCTCTTGGGACATCTTATGTTATATTATTGATAGTGAAGAACTGAGAACTGTACCAGAAAAGTCACTAGTCTAATTTTTCTTGCATCCTTCCTACAGCTCTTTCCTGATGACCAAGCGGTTTTATATGGGTATAACCCAATGGGTACCTTATCCTTCCAGAAATATACCCCAGTATATAAACAAGGAATTGCAAAAGGGATGCACAATATACATATTGAATTTCATTTTATTAACTGGAGCTCTGTCGAAATGAAATCTGACTTATATAGGAGAAATAATTCCTCACTAAGGAAAAAAGAACAATTTTGGCAGGCCTGGTAATACATGTCTCAGGATTATCTACTAATAACTAGAAATAGCCATGTGGCCATAAACAGTATAAAATTAGATTATGGACATAACTTCTGGTTATGGTTCCTGTAAGTGTTCTACCCTGGATTAAGTCAAAGTTAAGTCATCTTAAATCGTATGTTTGTTCCTGTCTTTCCATTGTACCTTTGTTTTTTAAAAAGTAAATTTCTGTATTGTTCTTACAAAGATTTTTCTTTTTTTCCCCTCCCTTTATTGCAAAAATAGCAAACTGCATTCCTAGAAAAATATCATCTAAAAAAGAAGGGGAAGAAATTAAAGAAAAAAATTTCCTTCAGATACATCACAGTTCTATAGGAAGGAGGTCCAAGAGATCCAAAACCCCAGGGCTTTTGAGGTGTTTGGATATGAGCATTGTAGTTTAGACCTTTCTTCATTTTTTAATATTATAGTTGTTATCCAGTGTTTAATGTTTTTTTTTTTTTTAAATAACATTGCCATGAAAGTACTGTAGCCAGAAAACTGCACGCCATGTTTTGGACAGAATGTTTTTAATGAACAGCTCATAATCTGACCAAAAGAAGGGATTTCTTTTTTGTCCTTCTGTAGCAATAGTATTTTCTCCTCCACCTGGTTTGTACTTTAATTGGCACATCTGTCTTTAACAGAATCTCTTCTACAGCTCTATCCCTTGCTCTGCCTCTTAAAACTTCAGCCCTTCTCTCTAGGTTAGGTAGCAGATTCCTGTGACTGAATGTGATACAATTTTCAAAGTGTCTTCTACATAATTGCCATTAAAATCCCTTTGAAAATCTCACTAGGCACTGTGTTTCTTCAGCATGTTTTTCCTAACTGAGATTTAGTCACCAAGCAGTGGTGCAGGATGCTTGAAAGGGTTCAGGAAGCATCCTCTATCCTGAGAAAGGCTAAAAGGGTGATTAGGAGAATGCAGGAGATTGGGTCTGTAGTAGTGGTAGTTTATCCTAAGCCTCTTTGTTTTAACAATCATGTCTAAAACCTTAAAGGTGCCGGCCGTGCATGCTGAGTTGTTGTTCAAATGTCGTAGTGGAAGTGCAGAGGTTAAGAGGTGCCTCTCTTGCTAGTAAATTCAGAAGATGCTGCTGTGGTCTGGGCATCTGGCTGCAACTCAGAAGGCTTTGGTTAAACTTCTGTTCTGTCGAAGAGTTCCCGTGTGCTCAAGGGGGGTCACTTGGGCTCAGGTGAAGTACCGTGTTCTCAGCTCAAACTTTCGTCACGTACAGTAGCTAGTTACAGTTTGAAAGAGAGAAATGAGAACAATTGCTTCATCTGGCAAACACGAACTATGATTACTGGCCAAGGTTAGCGACCTATTAAATATCTTGTAGTACTGAAAGGATTTTTGTAAGATCTGACCCTTGGAGTCCTGGTGTTCCCTGAGAACCTCAGAGTTTGCATTTAAGTAAGCTTTTAGACAGCTGGTTGAGGAAGAAGAAATGAAGTCACCAACCATAAAGGCTTGACAAAATGAGGGGAATTACACTCCAGGTAAAATGTTGTGTTTAAAGCAGCCCAAGCCCAGATCTGACGTGTCATTTAGGACTCCAGGGTGGCAGTAGCAGAAGACAGGCTTTTGCCAACTATCAGAAACTGAAAGCAGCCAGTGTCTCACACTGACTTCCAGGATCCATAGTCTTAAATTTAAATAATTTATGTGGTTAATGAATAATAAATTTAATAGTAATGATTAAGGCAGATGACTCCCTGTTCAGTTAAATGGTCACAGCCAACTGAAAATGTGTGTGGTGCATACATGCCGCTCTGCTCCTCTGAAGTTTGCATGCATTTATTCCCTGACAACCTCGTTTAATGCTGTGGATGATTCACTTTGCCCTTAGACAGTGCTTCACCGTTTCCAGCCTCACACCTGGCTGCAGCAGTGTGCACGGTTTAGAGGAGAGCAGCTCATTAATGTACAGTGTTTTGCTCTTGTGCAGTGAAGCTCCAAAAGCCACAATTTTCCTCCCTAAGAGCTGTGGAAGCTGACATGCCGTTCCCTGCTGGCCTGTGCCATGTTGCTTGCCCTGTGGCAGTTTTCTAGGACAAGCAGAGTGTCCTAGACGCTCTCTCCGCTTGTCCCTCCAATTTGTTAGCCCCAAATTCTGTCCTGGTGGGAGCTGGAACAGCTCAGCAGGGGTGTGCAGAGATGGGCAGCGCCGGCTTTGGAGCAGGGTCCCTGCAGGGCTCTGGAACAAGAGGGAAAATTCCCCATCTCTTGTCTTGCCCTCCCCTCCCACCCCAGCCATTCAGCCCACATCCTCAAAGAGGCTTTGTGGAGTCCGCAGACCACAGAGCTTTTTTCTTCTTCCCAACCCTACTCCGCCATTCCATCTGGTGTTTGTTTTGCTGTGCCGCCTCTTGTTTGCTCCATCTGAATACTGTAGGAGTCTTTCGCTGGATGTTTTGACAAGTGGATGCTGTGTAGCGTGGGCCGTGCAGCCCGGGGAGGGGGCCTGTAGGCTCTAAGCTACGTTAACTTTTGCTGCTATCTGATGGCTGAGATGCGCTGCAGTCATGGGCTAGGATCTTTGCACAGAGGGACTCTGGACTGTGCTGGGACATTGCTCTGTTGTAGAAGGCTGTCTGTCTGCTGGTAGGGAGGAGGTCCTGTGCTATCTTTCTCTGATGACATCCAGGAGTGAGCCAGGGCTCACCTTGCACCTTTGCAACTCCAAGCTTGTTGTTGTCCCATTGGCTGTGGGTGGCATAAATAGACACTGAGATGGTTGTTTCTGAATCACTCATGCAAGTGGGATCGGACCCTCTGCTTGTGCTTCTTGTCATTGCTTATTTATTAATTCTGCTCTTAAGGAAGGTCAGATTTTACTTTCATCCACTCAGCAGAACTCTCATTAAGCTGCAAGAGCCCTGTGCAATTAACTTGGCTGGCGCCTTTTGCTCCAGAACACTTCTTGAAGGCTTCCAGCACGATGCTGACGGGATTTGCCTCTGCTTCTGTATACAGTAGTTTGTGAAGGGAGAGAGGAACCACGTTTTATTTTCTTCACCCTTTCTCTGGAGCTCCTAGGAGGCAAGCAGTGGCTGAGTTGTTCTTTGGCACAGCTTTCAGACAGGCTCCAAACATACGCTGGGCTGTTACAGCAAATGAGTTGTCCCCAAGTCACGTGTCGCAAGCTGGAACCGATGAATTTAGAGCTTAAACGCTGGGAAATTCTCTGCAGCTATCAGTGATGCATCCCATCTAACGTGGCTTTGCAGGGCTATTTCCCCTTTTCCTAAATCAGAGCTAGTGAACTCGGCTGCTGTGGCACCAACAGTCGATCCCATTTGTTAGAGGACTTGTTTGAGCAGTGTCTTGATTCTGCTGCCACTGTGTGGTCAAAACCGGTCTGGTGCTTCAGGTATTCCTGTTCCTTACCAGGAGCTGCGTGGAGCCAGCAGAGTGCTGCAGCCAGCGTGTGCTTCTCCTCCACACCACTGAAGATGAGAGTAAGCGCGCTGAAATTAATGGGCTCTTTATGTGTGTTACTGGGGCAGCCAGCTGCACCTGCAGCAATAAGGGGCCCTTGAGCTGAGTAGGTATTAGGCCAGGAGAAAACAACAAACAGTCCCTTACTCAGCTCATAATTTGATACTATCACCGTGTGTAACATGTAAATAAAACTGACCTGGCAAGGATAAAAATTCTCATAGACGTGCTTGAAATCAGGGCCTTGATGAATAGTTGCTTTTGACTGAACCGTTTGAAATATAAGCAAAAAGGAAGGACTCTTAGTAGGATTTCATTAATCCCACAACCCCCATCACCCCCGAGATGGCTTCTGCTCGTGTTTTTAGGGCTGAAAAGTTGTAGATCTCTTGCAGCCTTGCACATCGGTGAGGCTTCAACAAAGCATGCTATGCAACCTTTCATTCTGAGCAGTAAACCACTGTGACAAATAAATACAGGTGTACTTAACAAGAAAAAAAGCTTACATTAGCTTTGCTTCAGAAAATAATATAGTAATCATTTATGTTTTGCCAGTTCAGTAATATCCAGGAGGTTTCTCAGTCATTAATTCACTTGAGTGAATTAGAAATATTTTATTGTAGTAATAAACAGTGATATGTCTTCAGGGACTTTCAGAGCAAGTAAAATACAAAACGTAAATTACTCTGTGGTTTGGTTCTGCATTCCTTGTTCATTCAGGATTTTCGCTGGCTTCAAGGAATGAAGGAGCAAGCCCCAAATATTTGTAAGGAAATCAGGTTGAAAAAATTTGCCCTGAGCCCAAAGATTAAAAAGAATAAAATGTCAGCACTAGAAATTGACAGAGGGAGAGAATTCCAGCTATTAAGGGAACAGCAGCTGAGAATGTCATGCAATACTTTTATTAACACAGTACAAAAGGCAATTTACATAAATAAAAGGCCTATTTCTGCAGTTTTAAAAAGTTTTTCTTTAATTTAGGTGAAACACACACACACGTTAAACTGACTTGCAATCATCTGATGACCTCAGGTCCAGTCTCAGCTTCATATTTAACAGCAAGTCATGTATTCCCTCTCCCATCTCTTACCTTCTGTGTTGCTGACTCCACAGTGCTTTTGGGAAGGGACTATTTCTGCGGGGCTGCGCAATGTCTGGGCTAACACAGACCCGGGCCGGGATTTCTGCCCACTGCTGGGACACTGCCGGCAATCCCCGGCCCTCTGCCACCCTCCCGTCATACCCCATCTCGTTCTTGTGCTGACCCGTTCGCTTTCTCTCTCCACTTGCTTCGAGGTAAAGCGTGTTTATTACTCTGTGTGTTTGCGGTGTAATGGCATCCCAACACAAATCTGTAAGTTTGGTTCTTACCGATTTAGTATTTGTTATTATTATTTTATTTATTTGGCATATATATGGGCTGTAGAATTAAGTGTGCAATGAGCTGCAGATCCTTGCTGGAAACTGTATTGGCTGCACTTTGGTATTTTAACAGAAAGAGAAAAGGAGGAGTTAGCACCAAAGCCTCCAGCCTTACACGTAGATTTGGTTTGGTTGGCAGCTTTGCAGTCAGAGGGGGCACTTACAGGGACTCTCTTCTATTAAACTGGCTATATTAACCGAGTTCCTGTGAATGTCCATTATTTGTGAGACTTTGGCTGCATCTGGCTGTTCAGGCAGAGCAGCGATAGTAGTGGGGATGACAGGTACACAACATTTGCACGTAGGATGATTGCATAAGCCACATTTCCTTTGGAAATTGGGCTAAAAATAGAAACACTTTCCAGTGCCAAACTTGTCTGTCGTAACCAGTAGAGGCTTTTTGTCCATTCATGAGCGTGCTGAGCTACTCAGGCCTCTTCCGTGCTAATGTGTTTACTTGGCACCTTGGTTATATTTTCATGGGATTTTGTGAAATACTTTTAATTTATCACGATGATGAGGAATATAGATGGGTGAGTGAATGGAAAGGTGAATTTATCATGTGAGCCACTTTCTAGGTGTCTCTCTCTCTTTAAAAAAAAATTACTTTTTTTTGTTGTTGTTGTTTTAAGTAAGCTTCGTTCATGTCTTGTGTAATATTTCTCGTGTCATGCGTGTTTAGAGTGAGGAATAAAGTGTTGTATTATCCACTGAAGGAGGTGCAGGCCTAAGGCATGCTGCAATCAAGCTGTGTCTGTATGTACAGCAACAAAATAAATACTGCAGTGACCTCGCACAAATTCTTGCATGGAATCTCTCTGCCTTTTCGCCTCTGATCCGAGTCTAGGAAAGCAAGCCAAAGGGTGGAGAAGAATGAACCTTACTTTGGGACACTGAAAACCACCCTCTAGAGCTGAATTCTGCTGTGGTGACTTCAGCACAAGCGGAATTAAGCTTTGCTTTTTATAGTGACATGTCACTGATGTGACACTCACTGCTGGGTTGTAGTGGTTAGCCAAAGCCATTGGTTAATTAGGTCTATTCCGGGATCTACAAAAAAGGTTGGATGGAAACAAAAATTTCAGGACCAAAATCAGCTTTAGCCCCTTGGCTTCTTTTTTTTTTTTTTTTTTTTAAACTCCTTATTGAAGGAGTGGTTTCACATCTATTGCAGTAGTGTCCAAAAAGCCTCATTAGCCCCTGATGTTATGTGTACTGCAAACATCTACTAACAATCTCCTTCAAGAGTTTAGTGACACACAAAAAATGTTTCAGCATTGCTCTAATTTATGGTAGATAGTACAAAACAGGAAGAAAGAAAACCCCAAGATCTTATAATTCAGAAAGGCCCTGGAAATAGAATAAGAGTAACCTACACATTTCTAAGTTAATAACGTTTAATAATATAAGTTCCTAATTGAGGCTGAAATGCTGCTGAACGATTTCTCCTCGGCCACAGCCCGGTCTGCTCAGCTGGGTGGCTGCTGGAGGCGCCACTAGAGGGCAGCAGAGACTGTGCTAAAGCCACAGCCGGCTCTCCCTGCTCCCGGATGACTTTGAAAAGGACAGCATCTGACAGTTGAAGGTTAGATGGCAGAGACATGCTGTCTCTTTTCCAAGAGACCCATTTTCCCCGTTCTTTTGCTTAAGGCTCAGCTTTACGTGCCATCAGGTTTCTCTGATAGCATTTTCCCTCTGATGTACGCACCAGCCCCGTACAGACGAGGGGAACGTGTACCTTTCTTGGCTGGGTTTTGTTGTAGCTGTAAATAGCAAGTTAGGGACGGAGCTCATCTAAATATGCTTTGGGGCATTCGTGATGCAGAACCCAGACTGGATTTCTTAAAATTTTCCCTTTACTAGAAATGTTTTGTGTGGTGGCTAGCGTATTCTTATAGTGAGTCAGTCTCAGTGATCCCTCAGGGATTTTTGTCCCTTCTCTCGAGTATGTTCTCAGCAAAAAAAGAACGAAAGAGCTTGAAATGAGCAAGAATGTCGGTACTTCTAAAACACCATTGCTGCCATTGCAGTGGCTGCCAGGGTCTCTGGCAGTAACCAGAGAGACAGCAGGTGGATGCACCAAACAGGTAATGGGAAACAGTGTGGGCACTGAATGGGCACATGGCATTAGTTCCTGACCCCAGTCTTGCAGAGGCCGCTTCAGACTTTGTCACAAGGGACAAATGGAGGTGCTCTTTTATCTGATTCCTCAGTGTGCTGGGAGTGGGCGAAAAAGTGTCAGCAGGGCACATCTGGTTTTGGCATGCAGAGCTTCTGTCCCATTGAATGATGAAAATGAGTGTACAAAAGGGAATCAACAGTAATACATTTCTAACCAGCTACAACGGGCCCCTTTCTTGATGCAGACACCAGTTAATTTCTTAAATGGCTGATTATGGATTGTGTGGAAGAACCAGATACTTCTTAAATGGGTTTTGATGTGGCAAGAGAGATTAGAGTGGGTGAACTGATCAAATCTTGTCCAGTATTTAACTGATTAAAATAAGTACTATTATAATTATACAGAAGCTATTGAGCATTTTGGATGACAAATCATGGTGATTACTCCCACAGACAGTGCACTGCTGTACCACCATCCCTGTACCCAGAATTACCAAAGCACTTCTTAATATAGAAGGTGTCACAGACATTAAAACCTGCTGAAGGTGATGCCACCACAATGTATGTGTGCGGGTCTGATGAACTGAGAATTAGTTTACAACTTCTGTTGATTCAGTGGGAGTAGGAGTCTTGATGCTTTTGAAAATCCCTATGAGTTTTTTGCACTTTTAGATACCTTAAAACCTTTGAAAGTCCACCCCGTAGTATACTGTAACTTGAGATACTTATTTCAATTTTGAAGAAAACCAGCACAAAGTCTGCAGAAGGTAATCGTGGCAGCATTATTATTGGTGGCATTTATTCTGTATGAGCAGCTGCAGATTACATTATTTAATATCTGTTTTATCTGTGTTTCAGAACTGATTTTAGTGTTACAACAAAGGCAGGCTTGTCTTATGAGAATCAAAATTATGCTTAATTGAATTCTGCTTTGGGAGTTTCTGTCAATCACACAACTGTGTGAATTGGAAAAGACACATGATTGCAACTATGATTAACTTCTCCAGAGTCGCTCTGAGTACTGTATATCACATTTCATAAAGAGATGTAGTATCTTCAGAATAATTGTATTTTTCTGAAGGGTATCTTTTGAATGTCAAAAATAACTCCATTTTCTTTGAGGGGACATAAGAAGGATAAGAGGAAGAGGCATTCTTAAACTGAAGGTTGTGAAGATTTCTGAAGTAGGGTCAGCTGAAATAGGGTTTATTTGACACATGTGAACAGTTAAGGAAGAATTGAAGAAGTGTGTGTGTGATAGCAGGAAGTAACTTATGGCCATGTGGTGCAGACTTTCAGAGAGATGAATGTTTTGCTTGAGGGCAGAATGAATTGTTGGAGGGATTGATTGCGACACCTGCGCTGAATGAGAGTGAAGATAGCAAAGTGAGTTTCGTGGACATTCATAATGCTATTCAGAAAACTTGATTTGGAATCTGAAAAGTTGAGTCCCCCCATTGTGCTACATGGATTCAAACAAACAGAAGTTCTGTGTTTGTATCTTAACTGGTTGGAACAACAGTGGAGGCAGCGGAATAATGAGAGACAAAGAGAAGAGGACCCACTTTGGTCTTCGTCACCATTTAAGAGTTGTATGGTGAGTGTAAGGGGGGAAAAGTGCTTTAACAAGAAATTAAATTCTGTAAGCCCAACATAGGGCTGCCACTTGAGAGTGCAGTTCTTCAGAGAAGCACCTAAAGGAGGCAGCTCCACCTGAGATAGTCTTGACCACCTTCCTCCACGTGTACTTCCTACCGTCACGCTGACAGCAATGGAGACCAGCAGGGGTTCCCTCCCAAGAAGAGCCTGCCTTCAGGGCCAGCCTGCACTGCGCTACCTTCACAGCACCTAGAGGTGGGCAGGTGGTAAATTAGCAGTAGGTATAAACTGTCAATGAGGAATTAAGGGCGAATGTTAATGGTGCTGGAGTATTGGAGCCACACATTGTAAGCGCATGCCAATGCTAAGAGTTTTCCCGTGTTTATGCAGTCAGGTAAAGGAAATTGGTGATGTTGAGAACTGTAAACAGGGTTAGTCCAAAAATCACTGCACTAGAGAGCTCTAAATCTGGGGGGCAGGCAATAGGATTTTGCACCCTTGTAGCTAGCTATCCAATGCTAATATTCACTTTACTCTTATCTCTAAATTGCATCAACTGTTTCCAGTGACATTTAACTTACATATGTGAAGGGATTGGCATTTTTAGATTGTCAGAGTGTTATTGGATGAAAAAGCTGATTTTGTCACGGGACATCTGTTTTATTGTTAATTAGATGAAATAGGAAAGACATCAGAAGAGTACACACAGAAACTATTTCATAGTTCCTGCTTAAAATCTTGCTCCGATCCTTTGAAATTAATGATGCTTTGCAGATTTTCACATTTTGATGTGACTTTCATTTAGGAAGTTTCAGGAACGAATGACAGAGAGTTGTTATCCATCTGTGCCTCTGTCTTTACAATTCAATTGCTCCCTGCCATTGTACAGTCTCTCAAAACTATCAGAAGAGAGAAAACAACTAGAGAGTTCATTTATCATTAAAAAACAACCAAACCAAACCAAAACCCAACAACTTATATCATCATCACAGCTCATGTTTTGTGTTTATCAAAGTAAGAAGTGCTATTTACACTGTCCCATCAAGCTGAGTTGATCTTTTTGATAGCTGTGAACTCATGGATGCTAAGATCCTGTTTTCTGATGATTACCTGGCTTTTTCTCCCATCCTGCAGTTTTTTTTGTTTTTTTTGTTTTTTTTTTTTGCCAAGGTATAGTGTACAGACCCAAGTAGACCAGCTTTTCTCTGTTTTCAGTTGTTGTTAAAGATCTGTTGTGTTGATGAGCTGCAGAAGAGGAAGCAGGTATGAAATAAGCTCCCCAGGAGAGACAGAGGAACTGTCATTTGTGATAACTGGTGATGATGTGTCATATTATTTCAGGATGAAGGCAGATGAGGTTTCTCAAGGGAATAAGGGAGAATAAGGAATTAAGAGCAGTAATTGGGACTACTGTGATGATGTGGAAGGTTAGCTGGAGATGGGGAGAGACACCAGGTAAGGCTGAGGTGGTTGCATCTTGCTCGCTTCCAATAACGCCTCTGCTGCTCTGGCACTCAGTGCTGGGTGGCTATGGAAGAGCAGGGAGGTGTGGGGGGAGCTGATTTGGGTCTGCCCCGCTCCCTTTGCTCCTGAGCCCTTTGGCAGGCTGACCCCAGGGAAGCATTTGAAGCAGTGGCAAGAGCCGTGCTGCTGGGGAGAGTCATGTGCTGCTGAGAGCGTGGTGACGGAGAAGCAAAGGGCGCGCGCTGGCTTCAGCAGGCCTGTGCTGAGTGACCCTTGGAGCTGGACAGGAGAAAATGCTCTTCTGCAGTTCCTGTCTTAACAAATGTAAGGAAAAGAATATACAGAGACTGCACTGGGCTGCGCACTTGGCATTAGGCTCTATCAATGCTCGCTAAGTGCTGGTGTGGGGAGGAGATGAAGCAGACACTAGGAGAGTAGAATTTGATTTGGGGGGCTGGGAGGGGAATGGATTTTAAGTCCCTAAGGTGATGTTAGCAGAAAAGCGAAGTGACTTTAAAAATGCCGTCCTCAGCTGTGTGCACACAGCTTATATTAAATTAGGATTACAGGATGAAGTTAGATGCTATCACTTTATTTAACTTTTGTTTTTTTTTTTTAAATGTAGCATCTGGCCATAAGATGTGCAGTGTATTAAGATGAGGATGTTAGACCGTGCTCCTGAAGATGTGCTGAGTCCTGAGTTGAACAAAACTAGGTTGACTTTTGCAATTTGCGTGATTAACTAATAAATTAAATTAAAAATGGATCTGTGGAGGGATGAAGAAAATATCAGAAAATTGGAAAATACCTTATACTGAAAGAAAAACTGACATGAGAGGGGAAATTTCAGTAATGTCAAAACAAAATATTCTGATAAATAATAAATGAAACTTTTTCAGAAATTCCCAAAATGTTGTAGCATTTTCTAAAATAATATTGTAACTTTATTTCGGAAGGGTATGTTAAAAATTGATGTGATTTTTTTTCCCGATTTTGAAAAACAGCAGAATTCAATGAAACCTATAGGTTAAGCCAAAACAAAAGATTTTTCCCCTCTTAAAAGCAGGGATTAAAGAAGTTGTTTTAGTTAAATTCAAACGGATTCCTTGTAACAGACGTGTAAGACATACGGACAAACGTTATTTGCCTATTTGTGCTGTTGTGCATCGCGTCTGTTAAGTTCTGTGCAGCAGAGGAGGAGCGGCAGGGGAGGAGAGATCTGTTCCAGACCTCCCAGGTACGTGAGCGCCTGGAGAGGGAAGAGGAGAAAGACGGGGTAAGAGTCCCAGGGGGAAGCCCTTATGCAGGAGATGAGACAAGATAATGCAGCCCATGGATCTGCCACACACTTGCTCTGTTGTGTCTTTTCCATTTTGCCCATCATCTTGTCATTCCATCCCATGGTTTCTTCATTAATATTTATGCTTCCCGACTCTTAATACCACCTGAATAGGTGTACGCTCACATTTTTGGCACTCCAGCTCTGCCAAGTGATGTGGATTTCACCAGCCTATGTAAAGAGACACAGTCTTTCTAGCTGATTCCCAGGTGCTGTTGGTACCCCAGGAGCTTAATACCAAGTCCTTGTTTTCATGGTACCTTAGCTTTTTTGTGAAGATTAAAATCTGCAGCATGAGCATTTGATAACTTTGCTATTTACTCAGTCCTTCCCAACCCCCCCAAAATCCCCAAACTAGAATATAACCACAAAGAAAGCAGAGCTTCTTGCTTCTCTGCATGTAGATCTTTTGCAGCGAGTGGCCTGCCCCTCCTTGGAAATAACCCCCTCATCTCCTGAAGCAGTTTATAGAGGCCCTGTGCCTCCTCGCGTGCAGGGAGCATGTATTAGTGGGAGCTGCAGTTCCGGAGTTGCCACCTGAGAACAGAGAGCCATCCAGGTAGGCAAGTATTTTGTGATAAATGGCAGTAGTGGTTACTCTGGAGGAATGTGAGAGCAACTCTGAAGAAGGATGTCTGAGCAAACCGTGTTCAGTTCTCCTGGCTTCGAATGTATAAAACCCTTTTAATTATGGAACAAAATTCCTACCCCGCCCCCCCCCCCCCCAAGACTTTCACAGAATGGTCAGATAAGATTTGACTTCTACACCAACCTCGTGAGAACATTGCAGAGCCATTATATATGCCACTTAGAGTGAGGGTCCTGGCCCTCTGTTTCAAGTACAAAGTTCACGTTATTATCCTATTCCTAGCCCAAAAAAGGTTCTCAGTTCTTCTAATATGTAATATCCATTAACTAAAAATATAGGTCCATTATTCTCAATGCTGTACCTCCCCCCCCGACTTTTTGGTCTGGGACTCATGCTAGGGATAAACTTGGCAAAATACTTTCATTAGTGTGACTAAGAGAAGCTTACAACATGTTTCATTTAAAAGGGAGCAAGATTGATACCCTTTATTAGTGAGCTGGAGCAATCTCTGCCTTTTCTTCTAAAACAGCTCCATATCTGTTTGGCTCCGGAGTGCACAATCTTGATGAATTGTGAGTTAACTTAATGGAGAGGAAAATGTGTGTAGTGCTGTGTGAGGGCAAAAGGGAGAAATACAGAATAAGAATCGATGGAAGAGAAAAGAGACTTGATGGAAAATGAAATGGCCTCTTCCCAAAAAAGTTGATGAAGAGAAAATAAACAGACTGGCAAGCAGGCTCAGAGAGGGAATAAGAGAAACAAGACAGTCATTAAGGTGGGAGATGGATCACAGGCACAATGTATAGATTTTGATTTTGAAGAGCAGAAAGTGTGGGAATACTTGGATCATGGGCTTTGGTTCTGGCCCATCTTTGCTCAAATTAAATTAGAAAAGTTCAGAACAAGAAAAAAGGTGAAAAGAATTCTTCTCCTCCCCTGAAGTATAGGATCTGAAATAAACAACACTAGACATTTAAACTCTATTGGCAAAATGTCAGAATATTTTTGAACACTAGGGTCTTTTCCTGTGGTTCCTGATACAAAAGCAATTGCTTATGAATGTCAGGTTTTTCTTTTTTTCTTTTTACCCGATAGATTTCTGCTACCTGGGTATATTCAGAGTTGTGTTCTGTTACTTAACTGGCTAAATCAGTGTTATTACTTCTGCCAGGACTGTGGTGACAGTCCAGACTGTCCTGATGGCTTATTAGCTAACCTCTGATTTCACAAAATCCGCCGCTGCTAATAACATAAGCCAGAAAAGACCTTGCTTGGCTTTCGGAGCTGGGCAATTACCAGGAGCGACTGCTGGGGGTGAGAGGGGAAACATGTGAAAATTGAACTGACTTGATGAGGAAATCGCTGAGAGATGGAGCAAACGAGCAGGACCCTAAATATCCATGTGCTCTTCTGGTTGTTCCAGGGGAATTTTGTTTGTATGTTAATGAGATAGAATGTAAAGGTCCACCCCAAACTTTTAGATGTAATAAATCAACCTCAAATTCCTTTTACTAACTGGTATGTATGAGACACTTGCATCAGTAGGAAAATGTACACGGTGTTCCATAGGACCTGAGTATTTGGCTGTTCACATGGGAAGTAAGGACCCCAGAGGATAAAGGTGTGTATTATTGTATGTACAACAGCTGTACCGAGGGACAAGTTATGGAAATCCTGAAACAGTTTACTTTTTTTCCTTTATATATTTTTATATATATTTTTTGAAGTTTAGAGGTGGCTACAGGAGACTAAAACCAAAACTAATAGCCACGTGATGTCTAAATCAGCGTAGATGTAATGGACATTAACAGTTATCTCTGTGTTACACATGGAAGTTCCACACTTCAGAGGGATACATTTATTTATATAGGGATAAATATTTGTCATTAAGTTGTGCTGGGGCAGATGCTGGTGTCGAACAGTGGCAGCTGTTTTGCTGAATCAGGGGGTTGAATATTCGAGCCCACAGCAACGATTGCGTTTGTGTCCAGTTCTGGCTGGTATGCCTATGTTGAGAAAAGGTTAGGAGCCATGCCACTGTTTTTGAGGTTGAACTTAAGAAATAGAAGTGGTTTGTTTGGGATTTTTCCTCTTTCTTTTCATTTTTTTAAATAATTTCTGGACATCTTTCGAGACCCTCTCCATTGTGACCCTGGGAACTAGAAATTGAATGTGGTAAGCTTCCCACGCAAAACCTGGGAATTTAGGAAAAATACCAAATACTGCAAGGTCATGATAAAATCAGTCTTTTGGCAACAGAAATGTTGTTGATCATCTAGTATTTGTGCTCAGTAAGTAAGGGCTGCTCCTGAAACTAGCAACCTGGCAGAAGGCAGAGGCGGTGGGGAGGAGGGCACGGTGTACGCATGTCCAGAATTGCAGCGTCTGCGATGTAAGGAGAGATCCCGCTGTCCTTTGTAGGCTAGTTCTTGGTTAGAGCTGCTGGGGCTGGAAGAACAGCAGGGGTGGGGAAGTGACTGGAGGGTCGGAAAGCATTTAAACAAGCAGCTGGGCCTGGAGCATCGAATGGTGGCCGGGAGGGGTGGGAGCGGAGCGGTGCTGGGAGTCATCCAGGGTCCGTGCAGGCGGCTGCAGGGGAGCTGTGGGTGCCGCTGGGGATCGCCCCGTCCAGGGCTGCTGCACAGAGCAGGGCCAGCCACAGCGCATTGCTCGAAGCTCGAGCAAACGGGGAGACAGCCCTGAGCCCGCTGGGCTGCGAGAGAAATCAGCCTGCTGTCGTGGATGTAGTCTGTGGGCCTCGATTGTCACAGACGTGGATTTGTAAGTAATGGGGAATTGCTGCCTGCGTTTGAAAGCCCTGTCATCAGACGACTGGCAGCTATCATTTAGTAACTCTGTGGGTGTATGCATATACTTGCATATAGTGCATCAACATTTAACAAGCTCTCTAAGAAACATGGTAAGAAAGAAACAGAACTCAAAATAACTAACAGAAGGTGGAAAGGTTTAAAAAAAATGGGAAAAAGGAGAAAAAAAAAAACCTACAAAAAACCCCCACCCCTCTTCCAACCACCCCCAAAGCAGATGAAAAGAAACTAAATCTTTAAAGATAGTCTTAGATAAAAGACTAAAATATTTATATCACCTTTTTAACCTGAATTTTATAGCAATGAAGTTTAACATATATCTTCTATTACCTTTGTCAAGTTTATGGCTAGCTCTCATTTATGGATCCCTTAAATATGTATAAGACAGTTTTACTTATCTTGTTTACACGGGTTTTCTCTTTGGGCATTTGTCTCCATCACTGCATAGCATGTTTATGGTAATTTACTGTAATACATGTATATCAGAGGCAGTTTAAATGACACTTAGCCTTGAATATATTTAAGATTTTTTTTTCCTTTTAGCCACTAGGAAGTCAAAAGATGTATGAAAAGCTGTTAATTTCCAAATGATAGTAACATAAACAATATTAAAACTTGTATTTGCTCTTGGAACAGTGTGAGGGAGAAATATATAACAAATGGGGCATCACACAGTCAGTTATTAAAGAAGTAAATTAGAAGTAAATTCAATCTTTTCACGTCAAAGATAATCTGGCCAGTAGCTGGGTGATTAGAGAGAACAAAATGCGTCTGATTGTTTGGGTTAGCTTTAATCAGTGAAAGGACAACTTTGACTCCTCAGCAAAGATTTGTTTCCAGCCAGCTTCCCTTCCAGCCCTGTGGAAGGAGGTTCCCCGTGTGTCACCCAGAGGTGTCCAGCTGTGCACGCGACGGGTCCTTGCGTCATTGCCGCTGCATCAAAGGGATCTGAGCGAATTGCCTCTGCGCTAGGGGCTGATGCTGCGCATAGCACATGCTATGTCCATGTGGCAAGGAAGGGTTTTGTTGCAAAGGTATTTCAGTGAGTAGACATGGAAGAAAAAACTCTGAGCCTGTGCTTAGAGTCCCAAAACTGTTTTCCCGGGGCTGCGTTGCCTGGTGGTAGCTGAGCTGGAGCAGAGCACAGACACTGCATGGGCCCGGGACGTGCTTTACCTAGTGGTGTGCATTGCTTTCAGCTCTGTGGAAGGGTGTGATTTGGCCTGAAGGTCAGTGTTTTGGGGTGAATGAGCTGTACTGCTGGTTTTTGATTAGCGTCTGGTTCATTCCTGCCTGTTAAGTACATGAGTAACATTTTATGTATCTTTATGAAATGTAGAACAATGTGGGGGTGCAATGGAAACTGGATTCCCTGATGCACTGGAAAATGCCTCTAGATGCTTATCTGCTCTTTTTGGTGCTGGAAAACCTCCAAAAACCTGCTCACTAATCTTAACCATTTAAAAAATATTGCTATTGGAGACAGACTATTGAAAGCTGACAACTTGTTCAGAAATCAAGCTCTGTGGCCTTTGGTGGAGTGATTGAGAAAGACTTGCTGATGTTAGCGAATACCAGAAAGCCCAGCTGTTAATGACAAAGGAGGCAGGAATCCTTCAGCAGTGCAGAAATTTCCCCAAAACATGTACTACTTTGCCTCCACCCCAGTCTGGGCACCTGGGCGTGCCGCGATGCTGACAAGAGAAAAGCTTGCTAGTAGAAATTGTTTCCCTGGAATGTGTGTTTAGAGAGAAGTACGATGCCTTTGAACTAATAAAATTCATTTGTATTGTTTGTAAGTAAAGGTGGATACAGTGTCCATGCCGCGTGCATGTGAATGTGTAACTGAGGATCATCGAAATCTGCTATACTGCAAATGCAGAAAGAGCCATCACGTTGCTTCAGAGGAAGAAGCAAGGAATGAAATTCTTTTTATGAATAAACCCAAACTGAACGGTGGTGCATATGCATTTGTATTTGCTTTCCCTTTGTTCTTTGTTCTCCCTTTAGCGATGCATTTGCATGCAGACTGCCAGTGATCAGAATGCAGAGCTCCCGTACGGCGGAGCTGTGTGCTGGCATTGATCTAGTGGTCTGTGCCAGCTCAGTGGTGCAAGATTTACTTTAATTTCCTCTTCCCTTTGTTCTTTTGCCTCTGTGCTTTAAATAAAGACTTTTATTACTTCTGGAAATCTTGAGTAGTCGTAGCTATTTTGTATCTAAATAACCATGACACGTTTCTCCCTGATAAGTGACTGCAGATCTCCCAATTTGATGGCTCCCATTCTTACATATGTTTGAATTTCTCAAAGCTGTTAGCTTTGGGGAAGTTTGAGGTTTGATTTTTGGTTAGACTAAATGGAGAGTGAGCATTTTGAAGCTCTCAGGGTGTGCAGCTGGAGACTGTGTGCTTCTGGGAAGAAACCTCTGATACGGTTTTGATGAGGTCCCAAAACTGAGTAAGGAAGGCCCAGGAATATTTGTTCTTCTCTTAAATACTGTAGTTGATCCGGATCATGTGGGAAGTTCATGGAAAGGCCCTAGGGAATGGTGTAGCATGTGTGGCTTGGCCATCCTCTTTTTGTACTGTTAATAACGTAGGGCAGACAAATAATGCACAGCAAAAAATATCTTTGTGTCTTCTTTACACAACAAGAAATAAAGTAGAGGTTGCCTTTTACTTACTCATTTTCCTTGGCAGGAACAACACAAATTCTTTTATAAAGGAGGAAGATTTCCTAAGTGCTGCGATAGTTGGTTTGTATTTGGTATGTGCTTTTCTCTCTATACTGTAATTGCATAACTATGCAGTGGTGCAATGTGTATTTACATGGATTGCTACAGGGTCAGGGGTTTCAGCCCCTTTGCCTGCTCTTGGCCTGGCTTTCTCCAGTGAATTTATTAGGAAAATCTCCCGTTAAAGAATCAGTAGAACCCATTAGTTTCTATTCTTTAATTTCTTTACATAATGCACACACATTTTCTGCGGGAGCAGTATATGGTGGTCGCATTCA
This sequence comes from Anseranas semipalmata, assembly GCA_013399115.1. NCBI lineage: Eukaryota > Metazoa > Chordata > Aves > Anseriformes > Anseranatidae > Anseranas > Anseranas semipalmata. Next base: position 534,091 of record VXAA01004871.1, read on the forward strand.
TTTTCCAGCTACATTTCATACCGATTATTTTCAAGGCTGTTTTTAATAAAATCTCATATAGGAAAAATGCGGAGAATGGTCTTGGGTTATGTTTTTTTTAAGTTTATTTGTAAACCTTAGTTTCTTTGTGCTCCTTTCCTTTTATGATATCCCCACTTCCCTTTATATCGAGATGCTGACGAGCTGTTCCAATGTCCTTGCACAGAACCCTTCTCGTAGCTCCAGAGGTGTGCCGCAGCTCAGCGAGCCGGGCCGCGCAGAAACCCGCCCTCCAGCTCTCTGCTTGCAGAAGGACGCTACGCCAAAGGCCAGTGACCTCGCCTTGTGCTTGGAGCTTTCCGACCTCCTGCTTTGCAGCCGGGATTCTCGAGCTGTCAGCTGGTTCTCGGAGGGGAAGCCGATTCCCCTTCCGAGCTGGCAAGCACACAAACCAGCGTCTCCTCACGCAGCGATGCCCTCATCCCAGCATGTAGAGCAGGCTCCCGGTACGTTGCAGCGTTACAGCCCAGCGTTTAGCTGCGGTGGCTGGTTAAGCTCATAGTTCCCCTTGTTGCAGGATCTAATGACAATGTAATGGACCATGACCGGAGTTGTGCGTCTTGGTGTTGTGATGCAGGTGAGCACAGCGAGGAAGGTTATCTGCTAGGCAGAGTCTGCAGCAAAGGGGAAGGAATGCTGCTTTTAATGAAGAAACTGAGCAGAATTACAAGCAGCAGATTAATTACTTTCCTCAAAAGGAAAATGTGCTTAGTTTCAAACTGGTTGTTCCAGTGAGCCTTGTATTGTATAACACTCACCTGAGACAGAGGCTGACAGGCTGTCCCAACCTTTAATTGACTAATTAATAGTTATTAATTAGTATTCCCTGCAGTTGTAGTCTCAACCATGAGTTAATTGATTCTGATGGGGAATTAAATGTCCCATGTCAGAGATGAGTGCCCATAACAGCATCTGAGGCAGTTATTTCGTGTAATAGACTAAAACAAACCTGTTTTATATATGTGTGTGTACACTGATACCCGATTGCGCAAACCCTTGGTTTTGTTTATTTAAACCCATTGCCCTGTGCCTGTTGGGTAATGTGGTTTGTAAACACTTAATGGAGACACTTAATTTTTCTGTAACAGGGAGGGAGCAGGAGAAAATGCTATTTTCAAACCCCATGCTCTGATATGGGATCTGTTTCTCTCCAAAAACCATCGTAAAAACATCTGCCTTTCCAATTCACTTCTGTCATGAGTTCAAATCCTCTGGAGATGAGAGCTAACTGGTAGATTTGGTAGTCAAGTAGTCCAGCTCTGACAGGCTGCAGTATTTCACAGCAGCATAAATATCATTGTGTCTATTAAGTTTATTAGGTTAAGAGATTTTGGAAAATAACCTCTAATGGGCAGCATGACTTGACAGGCAGGTGCAGCTGACAAAGCAAACATTAGTTTTTCTGTTCAATTTACACTGTTTTCTATGTGCGAGCCCTCTGCCAGGCAGCAGCAGCGGGATGGCACTGGCTTTGGTTTGCTGTTGTGCTGTCTGAATCTCCTCGTGGCGCAGTAAAACTTCGGAAGCTGAAGGAAGCCTTACTAAAGGCTTTTCAGCCGAGTTATCCGTAAGCTTCTCATTAAATTCAAGCTGTCTGCTTTTATTTATATAAATAAGTAAAGCTGATATTTATATTTATCAGCTTTATGGTGTTGTAAGAGCTCCTAGCATATCTTTTGGAGTGTAAACATGGCAAATATGCATTCATATATTAATGGGAACTATTCAAACTCTGGAGCAGTGTGGGTCACTGTCATATTCTAGGCAATGTGCAAAGCATGCAGGATAAAATCCTGGCCCTGTCAAAGCTGATGGGTGTTTGCCAAGCAGTGGAACCAAGATATCACTAGGAGTATGTAAAGAATATCTGATAACCTGGTGTGCCGGAGGTGGTACTTGCTTGGATGTGGAGCTTCGGGACCGCTGCCATTATACAAGAGCTGAGTGGATTCCCAGTTTTCTCATGATGACTGTGAATGGTAGACCCAGAAGTGCAATTGGGCAGTCCAGCCTCAAAAGCACCAAGAAAACCTTTCTGTCAGCCAGCCACAGGGTATTTTATATTGCTTAATATCCTTGGTTATTGATTAGAACGCTTGATAGAGGAGAACCAAGGACAGTTTGATCTTCTCTAAAATGATGATTGAGAGATGAGTGGGGGGGTGATAGAAACTGATAAATGGTTCTGAATTTAACACTTCAGGCTAAGCCACTGAATGCCTAATTTCCATTTAAAAGGGAGAGAGTTGCCCTGCAGGTGAGAAAACAGGATGCTAAATTATTTTGAAAAATTCAGGTGTCAGGCAAAGATGGGGAAGATTTACGTGTTAATGGGATCCTCAGCAGGGGGATCCTCAGCACCTTAGAGTGGTGATGGCAGAAAAATAGATGCACCCATCTGCACCTTCAGATGTTATCACCTAAGTTCAAATAGTCCCATACTTTTCTGGGACAAAAATAAAAATGAGTAAAGATTTGTGCTTGGACAGATGGCCCACGAAAGAGCCTCGTGTTACTTTGAAAACCTTTCTCTAGGAGAGGCTGTCCCGCCTGCCTGGCAACGCAGCAGTTTGCGACATAACCTCTGCCTGCTGTAGTGTGGGTGCAGGTTTGGGTGCCCACCACTAAGGCTTGAACACCGGGGAGGTGCTGGCTTCTGTGAGCTTGAAAGGAAGTGACAGAGACCAGGAGCGTTTCTGATGGGACGTGACATATGCAGCTGAGCCCAGCTCCGAGTGAATACTTGCCCAAATCGCTGTAACTAAACTGCAGGAGAATACTGATCCGGTTAGACTTTATTTTAGGCTGTAAATCGTATATATATATACACACATTTTAATATATATATATATATATACACACACACACACACACCATATAGATACCAAGATCTATATGGTTTATATGTATGTGTGTGTGTGTATGGCTTGTATATATGTATAAATGAACAGAATATATATATTTCTGTTTATTATTTCATGTGGTTTTCTTACTTATTTTCCTACAATTTTTTTTCCAGTTGGAAATCTTTAGAATGAGCTGGCTGAATGCAGGCTACCTGTGTCTTCTTGAGATGTGCCTTGTCCTGAAGCACCCTGTCAAGGGAATGTATAAAATAGTTGCATATGATGAGTTTATTAAATTTCTGACTCCAGTTTGCTTTAATAAACTTTGAATTAAACTGAGGCTGGTGACAGAAGCAAATAGCAATAAAGCACTCTGCTGTCATCTTTGTACTGAAAAGTATTTTAGATGAAGGATCCAATAGCCATGGCGATAGGGTTTTTTCCCTTCTGTGCAGGGCCTAATAAGCTTGCTAAACATTTTGTGCAGAATTATCCACTATAGCTAATTCAGCCTAGGCAAGGCATTTGGGCCTGTGGAGAAGCTCTTAGAGATGTCAAGCATTTTATAAATCAGATAATTTTCCTTGGTCAGTAAAAGCCGTGGATATCCAGCGCCTGGGCAGATTGCACTCCTCAATTGAGATGTTAAACTTTGCTTCCTTTCAGAAGCTGTGTGAGTCAGCTCCAGGCAAATCTAAGCATTACAGCGGAACTAAAACAAACATAAAGTGGAACAAATCCTAAATATATTTGCATCTAGATTTTGGCAGACATTGTTATGGCTCTCTGTATTTTATGTGCCTTTTTAATTTCCCTGTGAAATATTTTTTGGGAAACTTATAAGTTTTTTAAACCACTTTAAGTTGTTGACTCTTCCACTTATGCAAATGATGTCTCTTGCTCCACTACTTTAATTTTAAAGAGAGAATGACTTAAAGCTTTGCCTCTGCATTAACCTAGACATCTGCTAGCAAGAATCTGTGCTCTTGAGAATGCAAAATAACAAACAACAACAAACAAAACAAAAAAGAAAGAAACAAAGATCTTTTTTTCTTAACGTGTGAGGATGTGTAACCCTAGGGAGAGGTTTTTGGAGTGACCCAACACCTCTGAGATTGAAGAGTCTTGCATTTAACTTCACTGTAAGTGGGATAGGAGCTTAGCTGAAAATAGAAACCTATCCCAGGTGTGTTCACCTTTTCACTATAACAAATTTTTTAGGAGTTGATACAGTTTGTATGCATAGGAATATAGACATTCCAGCAAAAGTGAGTTAAGATAGGTTAAGTACTGCTCTGAGCTTGTGTTTCTCATTGCTTGGCTACGCCAACAGCAGCAAACTCAGCTCATGGATGGGATTTTAAATTAGTTTGAACTGACACTAAGCTGAGCCTAAACTGTGAACAGGCCTGGGGCTGGTAGGTTGCGCTCCATTCTGTCCATACAGATGAGTCTAAATGTATTGGAGTATTAAAAAAAGATCTGGCTATCGATCCAGTTTGTTAGAATGACTTTGGTGGTGACAGTGCAGCAAAATAATGTGCGTTATTGTTAGCACATCCTTTCAGGTCACACCCTTTTCTTTTAAACTGTGGTGTCTACAAGATGGCATTCGGCTAATGCAAAGAAAATGGCTAAAACATCTCCCTCTCCCCATATCCTTTAAAATAAAGATGCATCAGGCTTTTTGGCTTATGCAAGCTCTTGATAGTGATAGGAATATTTTGCAATTATTATGAAGAATGCATAAAGAACACTTTGATCTGGTCATCTGAGTAGGTACATAAAATACCAAATCCACTTCTCTTGTGGTGATGAAGTGGTTTAAAAGACCCTTGGTGGTGTATTTCTCTTACAGCTTTCAAGGGCAAGGTTAATTAAGAGTGCCATGTGCTTCAGGTACTCTCAGTGAGGGATTATTTTATTGTTGCTTCACTTTTTGGAAATATGTTGCTAGCCAGAATTTACACGTAGTTATAGGAGCATTAAAAATGGATATACCATTAAAATCTCTCTCTTTTTTTTTTTTTTAAACCCTATATATAATAGCTGAATAATTTGTCATCAATTATTTTTGTTGTCTTTGAAGACAGAATAAATGCAGGTTATTTTCAGTTAATATTTTAGATCAGCTCTTCAGTCCTTCAAGCATTAGATGCACAATATATATATTTGATGAGTAGCCTTGTTTGACTCTTGGCTCTACTTGTATGAGTAAAGTTACTTGTGCTTGCCTGCTTGCAGGGTAAGAAAAACACAGCATAGAAGTGTTGCATATTTATAACAAGGTCACTGCAGAGATACTTGGTTTGCATGTAAAGAAAATATTTCTCTAATAGATAGAGCAGTAAGAAACAAGGATACTTTCCAATTATAGATGATCGATGATCAATGACAAAGATTTAAGCAAAGATGTTAATACGGTCCTGTCACTAGAAATAGCCATGCTGATAACTGGTGATTTTTAAAGGAAAGAATAAATAAATACACACTGCAGCCTCAAAGTTTTTCTTACTTACAACAAGCCTTTGCAAAAAGCATTTAGAAGATGCAGTTACCTGAATACCATAGAGTTTTCTGTCAGAGAGGCTCCAGAAAAATGAGCTTTTACTTTTACTCAAGATTTCTGTATTGTTATGGTTAGAGCTGGGAATACAGATCCCATATTGTTCACCATTGAATACCTCCTAGGAGGCAGTAGTTGACCTCCTAGGTCACGTATACCACGATAAAAAATCAGAGTTGCTTGAGCTATGTATGAAGGAATATTAAAATATCTTTGCTGTGACTCTCTTTAATACAGATCATACAGGTTCTTGCCATTAATAAAGTGCATCCCCGGATAAAACTATGGCAAACATACAATCCTTAGCACAGGGCCTCTTTATACCACTCCTGCAATATCACCAGGCAAGGCTAAGTGTAGGTTACTTGTATGCACTACAGATTCCTTCATGCTGCTAGAAAAGTGCAAAGAAGCTGATATAAATGATAATACAAGTCTAATGTATTTGGTTCTGTTATATCAAGGAAGCTTTTTGTGCAATAGAAAAGGTCTTTATGGACACAAAAGCTTTAATAATAAAGATCGCTCTATTTTGGTACTAATTTATTACTTTTTGACATCTTAATTATATCCTGCCCTGTAAAGTGGTGATTGGTAGTGTCAAGATTCATAGTCTGTGTCCATAAAGTACATTTTCCTGTTTTTTGCTCATTTTCATTTCTGTGTAAAACTCATTGATGCAGTCAGACATCAAATCGTGGAGAGGAGGGTCTCATCCAGCCTTCCTCGTGCAGAGCAGAGGAATACAGTGGGAACCTTACTGAATGACCCAGCCTCCAAAAGAGTGAAGGGGAGCAGACTGAAACAGTGCCCTGTCCTCTTCTCAGGGGTGTGAGGGATAAGAGGTAGTGTACAGAGTCATAAGAAATTTTGTATAAAGTTAGTGTTATTAGGTGCTAGTTCAACTGTGTCTGGTGTTCTGCTTTATGCCCCAGTGAAAAGTCCTTTACATCCATGAGAATGCTTTTCAGAATGAGGGGAGAACAATAAAAACGAGCCTATTAGTTTCTGAAAGGCCCTATTCCCACGCAAAGAAAGATTTTTCAAGATTTTGGCGTGTTCCTATGAAAAACTGTTCTACTGAAGTTTTGCAGATCAAATGTACCGGTCTACAGCTGTACAAATTCTCTTTCACAGAGTATGAATGCTGCAATTTGCTAATGTACATTTTGCTTTTCATAATATTCACAAAACCAGTTTACGGTTCAGAACATTCACAAAGTGCCATTTTTAAACTTTGCTTCTGAACACATGGCATGGTTTTCCCACTTTTTAAAGCAGTTTTTTTTTCTTTCTTTTTTTTTTTTTTTTTTGCAGGTGTCTTTTTTACATAAACAGAACACTCTCCAGCCCCAGTGAAGCAAAAGTTTGAAGGGATGATCCAAATGTCTGAATTCCCTGGCCAGAATGCCACACTTTTCTTTTTTAAATTCAGTATTTCTGGATGCCCCCAGGAACGTGTTTACTGTGACTTCGTATCCTCTGGGTTCATGCTTGTTCTAATGAACAAGGGATGTCACAGTTAATATCCTAGCCCTGAACAAGCATTTCTAACGTCTTCCTTATGTTACACTGGCCAGTGGATAAAATAATGAGTGTGATGGTCTTTGTGCAGACCAAGAGCTAAGTCCTGTTTTGCTTTCTTTTAGTTGATTATGATTCACCAACATGAATTCCAGGTGTCGATAACCCTGTAGCACGCTGTGAGAATAGCTGCAATGGAGAGAAACTTCTCTTGTGAAAACACAGATGAGTATTTTCCATAAACCTATTCTTGTCATGGGAGAAGATGAGCAGTACCTCTCTATAATGCCTAGCAAAAGACAGTGGAGTGTTTTGCACTTACTGGTGCTGCTACCAGCAATAAATAACTATTGTACCTTCTCACAGTTCATCCCTGTGAGTGCTTAGAGGCAAATGACTAAGAGGAACACGAGCAAGGCAGAGGAAATAGTTCCAAAGCAAAGTACTGCAATACCAGCTGCTTGGATGCCCCATTGCAGGAATTAGTGTATTGTTTTAATGATTCCAGGGTTTGGATGCATTTCTTTGAAACGCACGCTTCAACTGTTGTTTACTAAACTGTTGCCAACGCGTTATGCATTGGGGATATTGTTATGGAGGGAAAAAACACATTGCCACAGATGCAGTGTAGTTTTTTTATTTTATTTTATTTTGTCTGTCTGTATTGACTCAGCACCATGGCAGCTGTTCTCTTTTCAAATAGCTTTGTTTTCCTGAGGCATAGTCTGTACTTATGGCAGGAAGTTGTAGAGGAAGGAGAGCAAGTAAAGGACTCCAGATGAATTTCTGAACACAACCATTCTCACACTATTTAGGAGTAGATTTTACATCCATGCATACTTTGCAGATGGCCTGGAAAGAAGTGGAAACTTGAAAGCTTTGAGACAGAACAGTATACTGGAAGGATGGAGTACCTTTAACAGGGTGTGTGACTCAGGCCTTGATGTACTATGTGCATCTGAGAAGTGTGCCCATTTTACAGGTGGGGAGTAGAGGGGTAGCATTCGAGTTGTTTGCCCAGCATTTCAGAAAGTCTGTGACAAAGCTAAAATGGGATAAACTCGGCTTTGCCATTAGCAGACGATTGCAGGGAGTGCGTTTGGGGTGAGATCTGCTTTATTCCTTTTCTAAGCCTGAGGCCATCTGAGCAAGGTTTGTTAGGTCTGCTGTAGTGATTTGCAGTCTCACTTGGCTGTCTGCTCCCATCTTCCAAAAGTGTAGTGCTTTCTCACTGAGGCAAAACAATACAGACCTTGTTGGAAACTAATAGGGAAAGCTCTTCATATTGCAAAGATACCTCCTTGTCTGCATAGTACCTGCTCCAGAAAGAACATTTAGCATCTGATTAAGGATTACTTTCTTATGGTAGATGTTTTTATCTCCTTTTTGTCATATATTTTGCAGTTCAGGGCTTTTCCTCACATTTGTATTTTTGTCTCATGGATACAGAATTCCCAAGAAGTTGCCGTTCTTCCTCTGAGAACATTCTGCATCTTGGGGTGGGTAGTGAATGTCTACTTGGCACTACTTCAGAGGTGTCACCAACAGACACCCAGCTTGTTAAACACTTGTAGCAGTTAAACGTCTCAGTGAACCAGGGATGTGTCAGGCAAATTTGAAGATGCTAGAGCTGAGCTCTTTGTTTGAAAACAGGAAGGAATGTTTTGTAGCCTCTCTTCAGGTAATTTGTATTCAGTGGATTCTCCCTCAGTGTCCTGTTATGTTCAGCCTGAGACACTTGTCACAAGTCAGCCAACGGATTAAGAGAGAAAACTTTGAGTTGCTCAGAATTTCCTAACCATATGCTTGGCCTTAAAGGATGTGTTAAGTATCAGGTGATTCAAATTGAAAAGCTCAGCAGCTTTATAATCTCTTGGTCTCTAAAGTCACTCCAACTACTGACGCCAGAAGCAGAAGCTCCAAGACTGGCTTGTTGCTGTGAGCATTCGATACATCTCACCACTGCTGCGTTAGGAGCAAAGATCCAAAAAGGAAAGCTCTTAGCCATTTCTTTCCTGTCATAGAGTAAGTACCTGAAAATAATTATACCCCCTTACTGGAAACATTTGGCATCAGTGCTGTGGCTCCACCATTAACATTTTCTGCAGTTTCTTTCCAGACTGCCAGTTCTTTTTTATTACTGCCTTGTTAGCGTGATGAAATGATGGCAATCTTCTATCCTTGCTGTGGATGCAGCCAAATGGCATAAGAACATTTGTCTGCAAAAGTAACTGAATAAAAGACTGAAATGGCCAATTAATAACAGCATCTGCCTTATATTATCTGTAGAGACTGGCCATGCATTCACCACAATCTCTCAAGATTTTGTACATTGCATCGAAGGAGATATGCTTCTGTTTTAACTAAATCCAAGTACAGTTCTCCAAAATATGATTTATTCTTTAAGGCCTCCAACTTCATCCCTGTCCAAAATTTCTAGCGGTTTTGCTGTTTGGATATCAAGTCTCTGGCAAAACTGTCTGTGTTTAATGGGCCTCTGAATGGAGGACAATCTACGTAATTGAGGGCTGATCTTAAGCCATATTCTCTTTTTGCCATCACAGAAACATACAGCAAATACCCTGGAACTTTGAATGGGATTAAATCAAGGTCTTGGACAATGCAGGTCCAGATCTTACCTTTTACAGCTGTTCTTTATTCTGCATACTGTTTTTACCCATAAATTTTAAATTATTCTTCACTTTGGAAAAGCTTGTGCCTACTTCATCTTGGACTTTATTCTATTCGAGCTAAGCACAACTGCCTGAACATTTCCTTTAGCATGGCTGATGTCTCTGCGTTAGCTGACTCCATAGGTAAACAAACCCAATGCTATTGAATCACTGTCAGGAAATAAAAAGTCATTTTACCATCTAAAATGACTGCTTGTGTATCTTTAGCCCTTTTGCGGCTTTTTCACTTTTCTGATCAAGAGCACGTTGAGTTGTAATGGTAAGTCAGGCACCTGAGGTGTCCCTTTTTGCTTCTGGTAGCTCAGTGTTGTCTAGCTCTTTATTCTTGCTCTACCACAGATACTAATATTAAAAACAAAACCCGACAAAAGGTGTATGACTTGCTTTATACTACTCAGCTTTCGTCTATCCTCTGTTGTTTTTCTTTATCTATTCTCGTGTTCTAGACTTGTCCAATTTAAACTGCATGCCCTTAGGGCAGGGCACATCTTAGTGTGCATTAATTAATGTTTGAACCTCTCTATTCACTGCAGCACGTCAAGCACGTCTTCCACTGGCTGGCTGAGACCTGATGAGCACTAGCAAGGTTATAAAGCGCAGTTTGAAATGGGTCTCTGTGTAGTCATTAAAGCGCATTGTCTATCTGCCTATCTCTTTTCGTACTGTTTTTTCCTTCAGTTCTCCTTGACCCAAAATTACACTCTCATTTTCCATCAATTTTCACTTCTCTTTGCCTGGCCAACTTCCTAATTTAATTCTGCAACAAAATATTCAGTAGAACAGAGAAACATTTACACTCCCCTCTTGAATCGAGTCTGATTCTCTAAAGTGCTGGTGCTGGCCATATCACTGCCTGCTTGCAGATGTAGGGGAAAAAAGGAGGGATTCTTGTGCTAGCTTTTCTTATTTGTACTAATTTTCTGTAGTGACTGCTTCTGTCCTGCAGATCCTCTCTTGAAGGATTTCTGCTGAAAAAGTGTTTTGTTGGGACTGCTAGACATACCCTTTTACATTCCTGTTGCTGGTGGAGGTGCTGCAGAATCAGCCCTGGGGTGACACCTTCCTGCACCTCTGCTAGCTGTGAGCAGCATTTGCTCTGCCGACGCTTCCTTCCTCCTCTCTGGCATTTATTTTCACATCTTTCTCTGGGTGTGCTTTTGGTTGTTCTGTTGTGTTCTCTAGTCACCCCAGACTCAACCGCATTCCTACGGTTGTCAGGCGCTTTCCGGCTTTCCTATATTAAGGTACTATCTCAAGAGTTTGTTCAAAGTGTTGAAAACTGCAGCAGTGAAAAATATTTTTCTGTCTTGAATGCATTTTTGAAAGATGACACAGAAGTAAGAATCTTGGAAAACTGAAACAATAATTGCATTATGCAGAGTAGATGTGTGTTTTGATTTGTGAAGAGGAAAGAACCACAGAAAGAGAAGTCCAATTTAGCTGCCTGCTACTTTTTTTTTTTTTTTTTTTTAGCTAGGTCTACTGCAGTATTTTCATGTTAGCCTAGTTAAATGTTATCACTGAAGCCTGTGTGCTTTCGATAATGTTTCTTGGAGGAGACTGATATTTTAATTGCCCTCCTGCTCATCTGATGCTTTGGCCAGGTATTGGCAATGAGAGTCAAAGGTACTGATTTGCCAGTGGTGATGCAGCTGACAACAGGACAATTCTGCATGTCTGGAGAAGAAGGAAAAATTGGGTTTCCTGCCCTTAGGAGTGTGGAGAAAAAAAAAAAAAAAAAAAGGCTTGTTTTGAGATAAAACCTTAGGACTTGGTGTAGGAAGTTGTCTCATATCTGGTTTTACTGCATGCTAAATAGGCTGCTCTTGACCTGTGTCCCCAAACACCTCATGTAACTGTCTGCCTCTGTAAGTGCTACAGTCAGTCCTCCATTTAAGAAACGTTTTTAAAGCAGAGCTGTTCCCTAGCCTTAAGGGTGCCTGCTTTTCCCCGGGCAGGCATTTGCAAAGCTGCCTGTGTGGTAATGCCCTTGTACAAGCTACCTGCTGTTCCTGTTCAAGCCAGAGCCCTACACTAGGTTTCTGAAATGCAACAGGAAAAGTTCTGTCTTGTGAATGGGTGCAATTTCCATTTTCTGCATCTGAAAGTGTAAGGGCAGAGTGCTCAGAGTGCTAAGTGAAAGGACAGTGGTGTGGCTGCTCTGGGAAGGCACGCATAAATGCAGAGTGAGGATGAGGGGGGTACTGTGTGTGCCATGACGTGGTCACCTGAAGCAGCTGGCGTGGCTTGAGCATTGAATTGTGAAAGAATGGATGCTGGTGAATGATTCCGGGCAAAGGGCCGGGGGAGCGGATCTACGTATGGCCCCGCAGTCTGAAATACCAAATCACTCCTTGAAGCACTGCAGCCCCACTCCTCTCCCCCCCATTGACTCCCCAGCACCACATGCATTTTGTAGAGAGCCTGAGTGCCCGACTTGGCACTGAAGCAGCTGGGCAGCAGCCTCAGGGTTCACAAATACAGCACTGAGTGGGAGCTGCGTCTCTTCTGAGAAAAGGGTGAGGATGAGGATGCTGATTGTGCTCCTCAGCAAATTTGCAAAATCCTTTGAGAATCTTCAGCATAAAGTGTGCACTTGTGCTGTGCTGGGTGGAGCAGCCTTATGTGATAGTCAAATGCTCATGTGTTTTCCACGTTAAAAAATTGTTGGTGCCTAGTAGATGCACTTCCTGACGTCTCCACTCTACATTTTCTTGCAGACATAAATGAACTGCTAAATGGCAGAGAATGGGTTTATTTCTGTTAATTTCAACAGAATTCCCTCTTCTGCCATCATCTGAGAATGAAATCACAGCCACTAGATTTTATCTGAGAATAACTGTAATCGAGTCTTTCAAAATTCGAGTCAGTAGATGGCAGCAGTTCCTTTTCAAATGGCTCTGGAAATGCAGCAGTAAAAGAACTGGCTTGTTCACATCCAAACTTCTCTGTGGTTTAACATATTTGCATCCAAAATGAGGAGCTGTATAAAATATAGCCAACAGATGAGGATGAACAGCGTCCTCCTAGTTATCTGAGAAGGTGGCGTTAAGAAATGTGGAGATATTTGGCCTTGATAGCAATAAAGTATTAAATAGGGTTTATTTTAAAGATATATATACATATATATTTAAGGTAATCTTTGATTGGGCCATTGCATGGCATACTTCTACGCATGTGAAAACTCTGTCATATTCTTTAAAATGTGAGGGCTGTGCTTTTACATTATTTTTTAGCGTAGGTGGTACAGTAATCCAGATGTGTGTTACAGCTGATGAAAGAGATGGTAGGTGTTTGCCTGCAATTGGGTATATATTGTGTTCATACCTAAAGTAAAAGACAATATCCCATATTATTTTAATGATAACATTTTTAATATTTGATATTTCTATTTTCGGGAGCGTGAAGATTGTATAAAATGGTTTTATTCTGTTACTCTGTAAATCAAGAGTAGCTTCACCGAAATCAGAATTGGTAGCCGCTGTACAAGCGCCCTAGTGGGATAAAAATAAAGCACATAATGTGCTTGTTGCTAGCTTGTGGCCCGTGTTGTTAGCTGTGCTTCAATTAACATCCTTATACTGGTCCACTCCTTTGACCTTGAGCCAATATCAAAAGGCTTTGCAAAGCCTTCTGAAGAGCATTCGTTTATTTTGGCTTCGGAGTCAGCAGGGGGAGCTCACAGCCATTTGCTTCAATTTGTCAAATATTGGTTATTAAAGGCATTTTAAACTAGGCCATTTTATTTACACACACGCACTTGCACACCCACCCACACGCCCCCTCGTATATATGTGTATGAAATTCGTGGAGTTCATAATCTATACCTTAGCAGACTGTTTAAAAAGTCTCACTCTCATATCTTCATCACAGGCATCACATCAAATAAAAAGAGGGGTCAAATGAATGAATGTTTAAAACAGTCCTATAAAATGATGCTCTCTTACTTATTACCTCAATAAGTAAGAGAAGGGAAGGCAAGAAGGTTTCCCTCCATCCTGCCGCCAGGAGTTGATGCTCAGTTGGAGAAATGCTGGGAGGTGTGGGTGAGCCTGGATCTCTGAGGCAGCTGGATGCTTTGGCAGCAGTCATTAAGAAAGGAGTTAAAACTAGGCCATTGTCAATTTTTTAACATGAGAATAATAAAAGCAACATTTTTTTTTCTTAAATTTATTGGGAAAAGATGCATTCTGATTCATCTTGACTGCACTTGTGCTAAGCTGCTTCCTTTTTGTTTTGTGTGAATAAAAATTAGACTTTTACTATAGGTCCACGGTATTTTCCAGAATATCAGCTGGATGAGTTAGTGCAAATTAGAGGGAGTCTGTGGAAGATCTTTTCTACTGCAGCCTTGTGCTAAATGGTGTTGGTTTATTACATTATGCACATACTTCTAATGTTTAAAGGATTCTTAACTAGGTTAGAATTACTGTGTATAAGAGAAATGCAATTTCTGCATACAGATTGTGAGCCACGTAAGCTAAAGATAAATTTTTAATTCTTGATGGCAGGGGCCAGTTAAGTGACTTGCCCAAGGTCACAGAGCAGCTAGCTGGCAGAGCTGGGAATAGACACCCTATCTCCTCCGGTTTCTGCGTGGTGCTCATCTATACTGCCATGTCTTTGCCTTGGGCAAGCAAAGAGACTTTCTATTTTCTGATGGCCTTTAAGTTTTCAGATGATTGTTAACGTATCATGTATTATTTCCCCAGATACTTTTTCATTGTAACTGAGAATGTTTTAACCTGTTGATTGTATTGATTTTTGATGTGGAAATAGCAGGCTGCTCCATTTCAAACTAAATTTCAAGGGCATGAAGATTGTTAGAATGGAAAAGCCACTTAGCTCAACACACTTGTTCCTTTTATTTTTATCTCAGTCAGGCATAGAAAGAGCCTGAGAGGTCCTAGCCCTATTTTCTCTATCCTGGATGGAATCCCGATTACTTTAGATGCTGGTAGAATTGGGAGGAAAAAGTAAACCTAATCTGAGGTATAAGCAGCCACGTAGTTGGCTGTGCTTGCGCTGGTGTATCCGAGAAGAAGGCAAGCACATTCAGCCTCCCTGCCTTCGTGTTTTCCTGGCTGGGTGCTGCTGCACCGCTTCGAGGGCGGTTGCTGTGAGATGTTCCTCTCTGAATCAGTGACAAATGGTGACTGTCCCTCTGCGGGTCCTGCTGGTACCTTGTAAAGCAACAACATCCTTACGTGATGTGCATTCTTCTCGGCTCTGAATGCATTTCTGTGTCCTCTGTCTCTCACCACCTATTTTAATTTGTTATTATTTTGACATTTTTTTTCTTCTTATTGCATCTCTAAGCTCAGATTATAGCTTTTAGGAATTGTCCTTAAGTCCTTTCCTTTGGCTGTATGCTGCGTAATTTTTCCATTTAATATGGATTTCTTGTTTTGGTCAATTGCTCCTAGTCCTATTACTTCATAGTCATCTACATTTGATATATATTTCCCTTTACAGGCCCAGTCATCCCCCTTGGAAAGTCATTCCCTGTGCACAGCTGGCCTGAGCCAACATACTCCGTGGCAATGTTCCCATTGTTTGCCGTGAATTTAGAACCTGAAGCTAAGGATGAAAGCCCTTGTCAGCTGTACAGGTGAGTGAACAGCTTTCATGCAGACCTTGGGTTCCTTCGTGGGGAAGGAAAGAACACTTGCTCCTGTCACCTTGGTGCGTTTCTGTATCACTGCTCATTATCTGCTGAAGAAGTTGCAATGATTTTTTCTCTCACCAGAGGCTTTTGCAGTACCTTTCCATACACCCCCTTCCTGAACCCCCAGGAAGAACCACTGGTGTAAACAGCAGAGCTATTGCAGTTTTGCTGTGCCTCTAGAGCTCTCGGCCTGTGGAGGGCAGGGTTTTTCAGTTACAAAGTTGGTCAAGATGTAAAATGTAGAAGCTCCATTTCCTGTTAATCTCCAGCTGCTTCCAGTGAACATGCTTCTGCCCCCGTGAGGAAGGAGAAGCTTCATTTTATGATTGTAAAGCAATCAGAGGGAAGCAGTGTGACAGGTGAAGGAGCAACTGTAGCTAGTCTAGGCATATCTTCTAATCTTTTTTTTCAATGAGTGTAATTTTAATGCATTGCCTTGGCGTTTAAAATACAGACTTAAGAGGTGGTGGTGGTGGGTAATGTACCATTTACAATCCCCCCAATCCCCATCAGCAAGTTCTTAAACCACCAAGTTGCTGGCAGCTGCAGTGTGACAAAATGATGCTGTTTAGGGTAGCTCTCTTTGGCACAGGATGGGATGATATTGGGGAAGACATGAAATTAAAAAGAGCTCATTTAAAATTGACTGCTGATTACCCACTTCCATAAATACAATGAGCACAAGAAATTTATTGCACTTGGACATATTTGCAAGCTGCTTTTTGGAAATGGACACAAATGCACTCTGAATAATATACTTTTGCTGCTTGATTGGCAGGCAATCTCTCTGTGGTTCTACTGAAAAGCAACTTAGGCTAGTTTTTTCAGTAGGATGGATGTCAGAGCTTCATTTTCATTCTTCCTGTGATGCTTAAGAAAATTTGGAAAGTACAAGAGAACTAAAGAGAGAATGATTCTACTGTAAAATGCAAAATCCTAGTACTTTTCAACAAATGAGGTGTATAGAAGGTGTTGGTCTGGACGCTAAATCACAGAGCAGAATGAATTTTCATAAGCAGTATGAAAAAAATATAGTAACATGGGGTAAAATGTTCTAGATGAAAATTCCTTCTGGACTGTAGAACTGTTAAATCAAAGTAGATATCTATAAAACAAAGACATAACTTCTCAAATCCCTTTATAGAAAACTGGGGGTGGGAGAGTCCAGAGTCCTGAACAAAGATACCAAGATCTTGGTAACCACAGGGTAAGAAGTCTGTGTCGTCCCCCCCCCCCAAAAGTGATACTGTTGTTCATGAAGGTTCCAACCAAAATTTGACAGCAAGCAGGAAATTAAACAAGTTATCTCTGAATAGCATGTATAAAATACTCTAAAATAAAGGAAGCAAACAGAAACCAAATTATAGTGACATTGAGCCTTCTGATATCACACAAGACATCATTTAAAAACAAAACCTAACATGGGTCTATGGTGGACTACACTGTAGCCTGAAAATTCTTCTTTGATTTAATTGCCTCCGGAGCAGGAAAAAAGCCCTAAACTTAGGCTTTCCCACTGCCATATTCTTATCCACTTTGTCACTGCATGGAATGCTAAAATCCTTTGTTTTCTCTTTTTAAATAATACACTGAATTTCTTTCGTATTCATATAAAATTGTATAAAAATGATTAATACATGATAATTCATATTATGCCTGGAAATTAGGTGTAATCTGTGTAGGCTTGCTGTACATAGCTAACATGGATCTCTAAACAAGGGCAAAGAAGACTGAACATTAAGGACAAAGTCACATACCTCATGCAGGCAGTGACAGAACTGGGAACAGAACGAGTGAAGCTGCATGCTCAGTCCTTTTCACACTTGGAACAAACTGTTCCACTTAAAGGCAGGGGAGGAGTCTGCCACTGAAATGGCTTACTAGAGGTATTATAGGCACTTGGTGCAACTCTGATAACACCAGAAAAAAAATTGGTATTTTACCTATTCCATGAGTGAAGAGGTTTTATTTAGGGAGCACTCTCTCTGATTTCATCCATTTCACTGCTATGAGGGGAAGTAAAGGTGGGAATGGTATGTCTGCTAGCTGCCATGACCATTAAATAAAATTCATTTATTTATTGCAGCAAGTACCTTTTGAAAGCTCTGTTAAAACACAAAAGTAGAGAAGACACATTTCTACAAAATTTCAGGGATGTCAGCTGACATTTATTAATGACTTAAAAATTTGCTTCTCCCTCTGCATGATTTAAAGTGTTTATGCAATTGAAGTTTTAATATTTGTTTTAAATCTTCTGCAAATTATGGCTTCATCAGCAAATTTGTTTTCCATTTGACCTGTAATGTCAGGTATCATTGCACTGAGTCATGCACTGCATCCAAGCGAGAAGGCAGATTTTGGCTCCTTATTTTTCATTGGCATTGTTTAAATGTAATAATTTTCAGCAGCCTGGTGCTGCTGTTTGTAATACTGAGTAATATTTGAAAGATAACTCAGCTCAGTATCTCACATCCTGTTAGATCCCATGTGAATTAAACAGTTCCACACAGCAGTCAAAAGAAATGTAAAACTAACGTGATGTACTATACAAAAATCCAAGAGAAAACACCAGTTTTCAGTCCTGTGGTGAAAATGCTAATGCATATGCATGGATATAGACATCCATATTTTACAGACTGGGAAACCAAGGCATATCTCGATTGTTTGCTGAAGATCACAGTAAGTTAGGCCCAAAGGCCAGAAAAGAAGCCACATCTCCTAATGCTTCCTCCAACCCATTGATACCTGTAGCTCTTCATAATGGTTTGGATAGGCACTTGACCATTTACGATCTAGCCTTTATATAAGCATTGATCTCAGTGACTGGAATTCAATTTTTTATTCCTCGCTACACCTTTGGCAGGCTGTGTGGCACGTGACAGAGCACTTCAGTTCTGTAGAAATCATTTCTTTCTGTTATAAACTGCAGTTAATAATGGTTACCCAGTGTCATGACATGTTTAAATTACATGGAAAAAAATCTGAAACAAATGCCAGGTGGTATTACTAACTGTGAGGTTTTTCTTTTAACTATTGCTTGGATATTGGTAGAAAATACTTCAAGCTAAGTGAAAAAAACACTTCTGTTAACAGAATAAAGCAAATGGGAGAAGGTTTGTTACAATTTGACAGATTAAAAGGTGCATCGCTAAAACGGTGTAGTAGCCGACTGGAAAGTAGCATACTACTACCACGTAGAAAGAATGTTGATGTATAAATGACAACATTACAGAAACCTTCAATTTCATATACTCTACATACGATCTTCCATTCAAATGAAAATGAGACTAAGGCAGGAAAAAAATACACATTTCTTGGGTTTCATTATATCTGCAAGAAAACTGAGCCAATGGCAAGAGCTACAAAAACTGTTGCATAGTATCAGTTATAGCATATAATATTGAAGAGATTAGAGAACAGAGAAAAATGATTCCTTGCTGAAGGGTAAATACTCTTTTGATCTGCCAGGAGAGTGCTTGAGCAGCTTTCTAGCCTTAGGAAATGACCCCTAATAGGTGAAATAATTTATTATTTTTTAAAATCCATTCCCACATGATCGACTGTGCCCCATTTATGATCTGTTGTATTAGTGATTAAACTGATCAGCGTATTAACACATCTGCAAGAAGTAGGAGGTTAGGACCTGGAAATAAAACTGGGATGTTCAGGTCAGTTCAGTAGCATGCTAGGATCTACACAGCGAGAATCAGGGTGCTATTTATAAGTACCTAACTGTTCTGGGACAGGTAGTGATTTCATTGCTTTCATTGAAAGAAAAAGCATGTGTACAACTTAATTCAGGGAAATTTGCACCCCAAAATCTCCTTTGATGTGAATGTAGATAGTTCGCACATAGGTCTACCCTTGGACTTCTAAAGGTACTGCATAAATCAGTAAATGACACACTCTGTAGTACTTTGAAAAGCTGAAAATTATATTCACTCATCCTCAGGAGCCAATTTGTTGCAATGAAGAGGTAAGATGTAGGGTCATTCTGCCTAAGTAGTTTCTGGGGTGGAAAACATGTTTTTCCCACCTTTCTGGAGAAATCTGCCTTTTCCTTCATTGCTTGGTTGTGCTGCTTGTACCAAAGAAGGGGATGCTGAGGCCTCTGATGGAAGGTTCACTAGAGCCAGTTCAGAGTCAGAGAGCAGACTGCCGGTGGACTTATTTGCTTTCTTCAGTGAGCATAAACAGAAGTGAACCCTTGACAGTAATTTGAGAGTGATGGTTAATGTCTCCGATGAACGTACCAATGCTGTAGTTGTGAGACTCTGACTTGTTTCTGGATTATTTTCTAAATGTTGTTAAAGGATAACTGGGGCATCTTGCTGCGTCTGTGTTCTGCTGGAAGCTTCTGTGAGATGCTTTCTTGGGGAAAGTTTGCCGTTTCTTACCTACTCTGCTATTGTCTAGAGTGCTGATTGTCTTCATCTGGGGCATGGCACAGATGTGTAAAGTCTCAGAAAAGAAGAGGACTCAATGCTTCAGTGAGAGCAGCATTTCTTAGCAAGGAAAACGAGGGAAAGTAGCCAAAAGAAAAGGGAGAGCAGGCAAAATAGTCAAATAGGAGACCTTTCAATAGAAAGGTCTGTCTGAGCTTTGAAGACAATCAAAGAAGGGGCTCTGCTGAACACGTGGAATTTCAGACAGGGACCTGAACTGATAAGACCCTGCTGGCAGCTTTAACTTGCCCAGTCTTAATTTCCTTTGAGACAGCTAACAAGATAGAAACATATCTGAAGAGATGACAGCAGTGACCTGTGTCTGGTGTTTGGTGCCAGGGTCCCAGTACTATCAAGGTCAACGTCTGCATGTGTTACCCATCCCATAAGTTCAACTTTCTGGAGGCAGCTTTAACTTGCATGCTTGTCTTTCAAATATATATATTAATGTAGGTATATTAATTCACCAAAATATGCATACATACATATGTATATTCATTCTTAATGTTTCTTTCCAGACATTGTGCTTTCCTTGTTGATATCTGTTTTTTTCCCCCACCTCTTTGCACTGTTTCTGGCAGCAGGCTCCTCTGGGGCTGTGCTCACCTTACTCTCTGAGTAGGGAAAAACTTATGTTGTTCCTTGTGCATGGAGAGAAGTCTCATGGACAAGCTTTACTTGACCTAGAGACAGTCTCCTGTGATGCCTAGTGTATGCTCTGAATGACATTGTCACTCTAGCTTTAGAAATTTTGTGACAAAATATAGCAGTTGGGGAAAAACAGGGAAAATGGCCCAAAATTTTCATTCCAAAATGCCCCCCCCCATTTAAAATTGCTTTTGATGTGGTTGATTGTAATGTTTCAAAGGCAGTAGTTGGTAGCAAATAGGAAGAAAAGCAGCAATGAATTAAAGAAGATTTGAAGAGATAAAAATGGTAATTTATAGGTGAGAAAGTCTGATTAGAGATGTTGTTACTTTTTAGTTAATGAAATGACCTATCTAGTCAAATTGGATAATTCTCATAGTGAGATATTTTTTCTTTATTGTCAGTTTAGCAGACTCTCTCTCTTTCCTCAGTGTAAATGAAATGGCAATTTTAGCATTCTTAATTGGTTTGGTTCTTTTCCACAGTAACAAGTGAACTGAAAAAATACTGCTTATGAACAGGTTATGAACTTAAGTCTAAAACCCATGCACCGTCTGCATCAAATAAAAAAGCAGCTAATGAAACAGTCTTCAGTTTCTAATTTCACAGAGAACTGATGTTGCTTTAAGGTGTAGTTCCTGCGTGGAATGCATGCAGTGAATGAATATTAGTAATGAGAAGCGGAGGTAATTTGTGGTTGAATGGTGTGTCTGTACTCAGAGTGACAGAAAGCATAGCCAAAACTATATATTATACCAAATTCCATTGAAAGCAGTAGTAGAGGTGTAGGAAAATGTTAAAATGAATTCTTTTAAAAAATCTTTTTGTTCCCAGATAAATCTGCCCATGAATTAGAGGTAATGTATAGCACGTTTGCGGTGATTCATAAGAAAGTTAGGCACTAGGAAGAATAGGAAGTATTAACGGTACATTTTTTAATACAGTAACTTAACACATGCTGGGAGAGGTGAATTAAGTAAATTAAGCTATAGGTGCTAAGCGGGTATTATTTAGGAACAGCTAAATTTGTCTGAAATAAAAAACAAACAAACAAACAAAACAAGATTTTTGCTGTCTAGCTGTTCCTCCTGGTGACATGTCTCTGGCTAGACTTCTTGAGTTTCTTTCTGGCTGTGTAGGCATGTAGCTCGTTTCTCTGATATATTCCAAAATTCATAGCAGAAATGATCTCCTCCATCATCTGGAATACTTTGCTTTTCATGGATTTTTTTCTTTTTGTACATGATACTAAAGTTAAGACTCCTTACTTCTCTGTCACCCCTGCTAGCTCTGCTTCTCTCCGTTATACCATTTTTAAAATTCACATGAAGGTCCCATAGCTTTGTTCCATTTTTTTTCCCTTTTTTTCCAAACCTACACCTCCTTTATTACATTTCTTTCAGTGGATTTATCTCATCCAAAAATACGAGGTTTCTAGCAGTCAAGTTCTCCTTATAGTTCCATTTCTTGGAGTCTTACAAATGTAAACAAACGATTAAAATTGCACTCAAATACACAAAGTAACTATGGGAACTCTGGAGCACAGCGTATTTTTTGGTGCCTTTGTGTCAGACAATGCTCTGGGTCAAGACTTTTTTTTCCTTGGAGAGAGGATGTTTGAAATTGGATGCTTTTGTTACATAATGTCTCCTTCCAATTGTTTGTCCTCAAAACTACTCAATTCACTGCAGTGTGACAGTTCTCCAGTAGCTCAGGTTGTAGGGAGCTATATTGGTGATTCTGAAAAATGAATTAAATTTCTGTCAACAGAAGGAATAAATGTGCATCTGTGCAGGTAGTCATGGATTACTGCATTGTCATAAGCCATTATGGGAATCTGGATATGGTAAACTTGAGAGAGAGCGCTGTCATCATGAACTGGAGAAGATCAGGTAGAGAGTAAGCAGTCACATAACCATCTATTGTCTGCAACACTCCGACGGGCTGGCACATTTTGTTTGTGGAAGGAAACTATGCTTTTCTAACCTTCACTGCACCTATCTAACCTCAAAATCCTGGCGGGCCAGCTAAGAAGGTAGATTGTTTCCTTCCTAGCAGTTGTGTCAGTACATACTCCTGATTCTCCCAGTCGCCAACAATAAGACTCAGTTTTGTTTTTATCCTCTTTTGTTTTGATATAAGAGGAATAGATGGATAATGCTACTTATTCTGAA
This sequence comes from Anseranas semipalmata, assembly GCA_013399115.1. Lineage (NCBI taxonomy): Eukaryota > Metazoa > Chordata > Aves > Anseriformes > Anseranatidae > Anseranas > Anseranas semipalmata. The sequence continues at coordinate 556,694 of VXAA01004871.1, forward strand.
ATATGTCCCTTGCAATATTAAAGGATATTAATTCCATCTTCTTGTTGCCTAAAATACCCATATAGCCATGGGAAGTGAAAAGAAAATACCATTTGTATCAATCCAGTGTTTTTGTAAATGGATTTGTTTTTCTTGCTATGATTTGGCGGGGGTGTTGTCAACATATCTGATTTATGGATTTTAGTAACCTAGAGACAACTCATTGCTTTCCTAATTTAACCAGCTGAGAAAAAGTTGACCTGTCTGCTAGAGAGTATTTTTTTTTTTTGGCATGAATTCCAGAAAGCACTGCAGTTTTTCTAGGGACTGGGTGATAAAGTGTTCTGCACAGTACAGTAATAGCAGAGGAGAAAAGAAATGCACGCATCCTTTAAAATACAATTGTTCTTAGCTTTCATTCTGAGTCTGTCTTGGTCACACGTATGAGTGAGGCTGGCCCAGGTCCTTTCCTGTAAAGCTGATTTAGCTGATTGATGTAAAAATAACCCTTTTGTAGATACTGGTGCTCCTCGTTTTTTTTTTTTTTTCCCTACTTTTTTGTTTTTTTTTTTTTTTTAAACATGAGAAAGCAGTTTAAATCAATGAAAATGCAGTGAAGGGTCTTTTTGTGTTGTCTGATGCTACATCAGCACCCACCTCAGGTACAGAATCAAGAGTTGTGCTTGGGCTGCTGCAAATCATACCAGTCAAAACAGACTTGGGGTGTCAGCGTTCTCTGTTTCTGTTCAGTTTAACTCCTGACCTCAGTTATCACCTAGTAAATAATCCTGATATTTTTGCATTGCATGACTTCCCAGAGATTTAAAAGTATTTTGAAAAGAAATATTTGAAAATATTTCTGTGTTTGGTCATATCTGAGAGCTGTAGTTTTTACAGGCCTTAAGAAAATCATGCAAATCTGCATAACAAGTGTAAAAGTCCCTCTATCTCAGGGCCAAACCGAGACCCACAGAATAAATGACTTTCAGAGTCATGCTGTGACTGGCACATGAGGGTCTTTGGAAAGCCTTGAGTGCTACTTGTTTGTTTTTTATGAAAAAGCACTACTAGATAGAGTTCAACGTAACAGGAAGAATGGAGCACTCCGGGTTCTGATTAAAAATATTTGCCCTGTATCTTTATAGTCACTTTAATGTGCAACTCTGTGGCATGCCTCACCCCCTTGCTTTTTCTTGTGTTTTTTTTAGATTGCCTGTTCTTTTGGGAAATGCTGTTTCTACCTGTGTTTGAGCAGCAGCTAGCAAAAATGGAGTCAGAGTCCCAGATGAGGTGTTTGTGGATTAGGCTAGCACAAAAGCTGACAAAGAGGATAAGAAAGGTTGAGAGATTTGTCCTGTGATAGCTGCTCTACATTCTCGCAGTTTTCCCCATAATTTTGATTTATAGGGCCAAACTATCACCTCATGCCTACATTTTGGGTGGGTTTGAGAACACAGCAGTAGGACCAGATAGGCAGTGATAGTGCTGGTCTCCCTGCGCAGGACCTGTTAAGAACAGAGGACGTCAGTGCTGTCAGTGGGCACCATTTGCCTGCGCTAAATTTGCTGCTGAAAGAATGAACCCGCTATTGATCCGTATGGATCTGTGCTGCAACTGGAGAGCTATACGTTCAACACATGAACTTTCCTCGCAGTTTCCTCACTTTGGTAATGATTAGTGATGAGGGGCAAGAAAAGAACAGCATGAAGGATGCCTGTGTCTCAGAAGAATCTAACTGAATCAACATTAGTTTTCCTCCTGTTGTCTTGCCTGACCTGCAGGCCTATTATGGTAGTGACTGATGCCTGTGAACTTGGATTTTTAGCGAAGTCATGGTGTCTGTTAAGTGTGAAGGATTAAATTATGGCCTTACCAGGTCGAATGGCCTCTACTTTACAGTGCTTTTCTAACGCTGGGGGTCTGGTGCAGAAATGTGTGATGTTAGGTATCTCAGTCAAGCATGGCCCACTTCAAAACACAATAAATCAGCTTTAAAATATTTGTTGTGAATAGCAATAAATAAAATGGTTGGTTTCTTACAACACTTTTGGAAAAAAAAAAAGACAAAAACTCAACAACCCACAGCAATTGGTCGAGAAAAGTAGTGACTAAAACTTCATGAGGAGAAAAGTCAAGCCCTCACCTTGTTGCCTTTGACATTCCTGTGTCAAACAGAGAATCAGTGAGCACTGTGCAAACTATGCAGGGGCAATGATTATCCTGACTAAATAAGCATGGATGCTACTGTGAGAAGATTTGGTCAGTCACGCTCCAGTCTTTTGAATGTTTTTTTTTTTTTTTTTTTTTTCATTTTCATCTTTT
>VXAA01004871.1:569963-657792 GCA_013399115.1 Anseranas semipalmata
TTTTTTTCCTGCAGTGGCAACTGAATGGAATCAAACTACTGATTGATTTAGATTCATTGCAGCTAATTGCTGAGACCTTGGGTGCAGAGACTACCTAAGTTATGTGCTAAGAAGCTTACTGCAACATAAAGGTACACACAAAACCAGTTCCAGCCTTCTGCAAAAACACCATAGCCTGATCCTGGAGGGTGGTCTCAGTTTGAAAAGTCAGGCATTATTTTTATATATTGGCTATCTACATGTTTAGTCTATCCCTGGGATGGGAACCCCATTTCTCCCTGGCTTGTACACCTGTATTCCTTCCTCATAGAGACTATAACGTGCGTAAGGTGAGGAAACAGCGTTCCCCATCTGGTTTGTATCCTGTTCTGGGGTCAGGAGGTGAATGAAGCGTTGAGATGGACTGAGGAGCTGTGAAGTACTCCCAGCTCCTGCAATGTCTGCATAGCCAAATATCTACAAATGATAATCCAATCCATTTTTGTCACTATTTCATGGATAGTTGAGCTGGAATTATTCTTGAACTCTGAACTTCCAATGTGAAAACACATTTTCCAAATTCAGGAAAGCAGAAGTTTGCAAAAGTCCCTGCAAGGCTGGGAAAGACCATAAATGTATTTCATAAAAATCTGCATAGTCAACTTCCCATTGCAGTGGGAGTCTTGTACGTTTGTCCACTTCCCTCAGCTGCAGAACACCTCCTGGCTGACTCGGGGCAGCTCTGCTTCCCCAGCAGCACAAACTGCAGGGACCGGGGTGGGCTTCAGTCCACCTCTCAGCCCCATCCTGTCTTTCCTGGCAGGTTTTTGTTGACCTCTGTTGGAGAGGTCTATTAAAGACCTCTATTGAGGGAAACTCACAGCGTGCCCTAAGCAATGTATTTTAATGCTGCATTGCCTGTACTGCTGGTGTGCTTTTCCTAGGTCTAACTTGACTATTGCTGCATTAGCTGAGTATATATTGTTCTATTCTCAAGGACATGGGACATATATAGTTCCTTTCCTGTTTGAACCATTTTTTCACACAGGAATGTCTGTTAAGTACTTGCAATCCTTCTCAGGTATCACTTTTTTAGTATCAAAACACCAGAATTCTTTCTTTTTTAACCCATCGCATTTTGGAGTTTGCTCTTTGACCTTATGACCAAGTGGGCTCTGCTATGGCTTCCTGTTGGTCTGCATTTTTCTAAAGCAAATGGCAGCAGCATACCAGCTGGGAGAATGGAAGGGTTTGGGGATGGTCTTTACAGGCCTGACTTTATATGTTCCTGCACAATGACTGCCTTTTCTGGAACAGCATGACAGTGCTAATTCACCTGCAGCTCAGAAATAATTTTAACCTCCAACTATTTTTTGAAGTAGGGCTTAGCTTCTCTTAACTAACTGGTAGTAGGTCGTTTTGAACTGTTTCTGTTTTCCAATAAGCTAGTAGTCCTTCCAAATTTCCTGTCAGCTGGGGGTGAAAGCTATATATCCCGTGACCATGCCATTAAAGAAAGGATTGAGCAAAGCAACATTCAAGACAAATCTTTGCAGAACCCATGCAGTGATTTGCCTAAGTATGGAAAACTACAGTAGTAATTCTCTTTGAGCATGATGATCCAAAAAGTTTTGTACCTAACCTGCAATTAGGTACAGTTTGGTACAGTTTCATTAATGCCATATTTTCCTAGCCCTCTAATAGACTATCATATAAGATCATATGGCAAACCTTATTACATTCAAGATATAATGTTAACTGTTCTTCCCTTATCTACAAAGCCTATTACCTGATTAACAGCTAAATGATATTTTCTTGGCAAGACTACTTCCTGACAGAATCACTGTTGGGCGTAACCCATTTCCTTATTATCTTGAAGGCACTTATGTTTGAATATTTAATTCCAGAAATTTTTCCAGGAAATTAAGCTAACTAATCAATAACTTTCCAAATCCTTTACGATGAATGGAAACCATAATAAAAATCTAGTCCTTTATTCTACTGCAAGTCTATCATTAATTTCCAAAGCTAACCATTAATGTCTTTGAGATCACTTCTAACACAGGTTTAAGCCTCCTACGATACTCATAACTTACCTAAGTATTCCAAAGAAGAAACAAATTCAGTGGTTGATAGGATTCTCACTTGGCTATCCACTGTGTTGTTTTTTTTAGTATTTATAGTCTTGGGTCCAACTGGTGGTCAGTCCATCTGGATGAGCTTTGACCAGGCTAGTAAGTCTTTCTAAATCTCTTCCATTCCCTTTTTATAAAGATGCTCAAGTTTATTCTTATGTTTCTTTTAAGGCAGTAGCTAGTGACTGCTGTTGATGTACTAACATATTAGACTAAGCCAAGAAGTTACTGTCTAGTAACACTCTGAAGAGAGTACACAGCTCAAAAATCTCTTTGCCTCAGTCAGGGCGATAACAGGAGTCGACCCAATAGTAGATTTTTCAGCCTTCCCATATCAGCCTTTTCCCTTCCACACACATGCAGAAAAGGCTCTGTGCTGGGCAGGGATTTTTCTGGAAAATACATCACTATGGCACTGCCAGAATCAGACTGTGAGTTTTAGGAACTGCATACAGCCAGCTTGGTATTGTAACTCATGCCTGACTCTACTGCTATCAGACATTCCCTTCCTCACAACTTACTTTTCTCTTCGAACTTTTTCAGTGAATTTTATCTTCAGAAAAACAATGCAGGGATCTATCTGGCACTGGATGCTACTAACAGTACCTTCTCTGTATTTTAATAACTTTCTTCTGCTATCTCCCTGCCAATAGCTGAGCATCTCCTGATCTATTTCTATTCACTTGGTATAAACATAGTAATGATGCCCATGTATCTTCTTAGTCAAGAGCATTATATACCTTTTACATATATAGAAAACAAATTTTCCAGAAAGGCAGTGATAAGGGTCGTTTTGTGCTGCATGCTATTTAATCTTCCCAGTGTCAGCTCTGACCCTTGCTGAGGAATTGAAAAGATGTAAAACAGCAAAAAGTAATTTACCTTCCATTGTTTAGTCCATTCAGCTTTCAGAATCAGATTTAAATGGTTTGCATTAATTACTGTGAAACCTCATGAGACTTGGAGATCTATCTTTATGGGGTTGGAAAAGATAGAGGCTGTCTCAGCAGAATAAGGGTAGATTTTTTTTTTTATTTGCCTTTTGGTTAAAAATCTTTTCTGTTAAAAAAATTATAAATAAGTAAAACTTTTTTCCAATCAGCAAAAAATTGTGTTAACTTGCACTGGAAAAAAAATGAGAAACATATTTGAAGTTTTAGCCTAATTCTGTTGAGCTTGGAAAGGCCTAGTAGTTAAAATAGAGAATTTCTATGTGTGTATCTGCATAGACCAGTTTTTATTGCCAGAGCAGAAGTCATAGACAGAATATTGATTTTTGTTTCTAAGCAATGCTCAATATGTTTTCATGTAGCTCCATATTTTGGGAAAGTTTTCTGAGGACTAATGAAACTGGCAGGCATTTCAGCATCGGCAAAGTGATTACATTTTAAATGAAATGGGCTTTCAGTGACGTACTACTGAAAGTTAGTGGAGACAACTGGCAAATTGAGGGTGGTAGAAGATCAATACACAGAATCTACGGGACTTTGGATCTGTTATCCGAATTATTGATTGAGTGGAGAATTAAAGCAGAGATGCAGTGAGTTTAATTCTGCTGTGTGACAGGTGGAAAATGGGTACATTAATTAGGGAGCCCCAGCAGGAAGGTTCTCAGCAGGACTTGTGGTTGCTCCAGGGAATCCTTTTGTAATTGTGCCTCGTTTTGTAGTGGGTTTGATGATGTCATTCTTAAGTCTCATTTTTCTGTGCACTGTATTTTTTAATCTTTAAACATTCTGTCTTGTAGAGCCAGACAATAATTCCGTGTAGTGAACATAAACAGGGAATGCAAGCAGAAGACTTCTGGATATTTTAGGATGGTTCTGTCAGACTTCATTGTTCAAAAATCATGTATTTTGGTAAAAGCAACCTGTTACCATTTGCTGTGCTTAATGAGCATTAGGCAAGCTCCTCTGTAAGTCCTTTATATTGCATTTCAGAGTTGTCTGGCTATTCCTCTTATGCGGCACTTGAGTGGTCCCTTACGAAACCTTTGCTCCTCTCTTGATTTATTGTTTTCTTAAACTGAGATAAATATAACTTGACTTAAAATAGCCTGTTGCTTTTTGGGTAAGGCAAAGTATAGCAGCCTGCATGAATGACTACAGCATACATGAAAGGGAAGTGACAGAGCAAGTGCACCCCACGACCCAAATGTACCTCACAGATCCATCCATCTGTGATTGCTCTCTTCCCTCATAAAGATTCTCTGGAGATTTTGCCATGAAGCGTGCCACCGGGATCTGTATCAAGTTCGGTGCTCTAAGTTGTGCCTTTTCTTGAAAGAGGGAAACATCCTGTCCAGTACCAACTGCTGATGGTTTCCAACAGATCAGAGGCAAGCTGCCAATGAGGCTATGGCTTAGGGAGAATTTGGTCCTAACTGTGACAAGAAACGCAAACAAAAATGAAAATTAACACCTAAAGCTGTCATGTAATACAAGACTGTCAAAACCAATTCTAAACCCATCAACCTCTACATTCATTTGGACTATTTCGAGCACTTTGCGTATATTTTTCCCTTGACTACATTCCTGGTTTCAGTCAGCAAGATTGGTGTCCCAGTTAGGAGACAGGGAGAGGTAAACATAGAGACCTTTGAAGTAAATTACTCCCCTGATTTATTTCTGTCTCGCCTCTACAGGAGGTAATGTTGCTGCTATTTTTCATCATGATGTTTGAAACATTAAAGTCTTAAAGTAGGCATTTAGTTCCCTATTTTCAAAATGTTTACTTACAGAGGACTGGGGATTCATGTTTGCTGCCTGAATGAGCTAGTCTTCTTTCATGAGGTTCAAAAAGTTTTACTTACAAATTCCCCACCATTCTCTCTGCAATGCTCAGTTGAGGTGTCCCATCAGCCACACCTAATGCAAGAACTTTATTTTTCATATAGAAGAAGTGGGCTGCCCAAGGCCAAAGATGCTTTCAGGATCTGTAGCTCCAGACCTGCTGCTCTGAAGCTCTGAAAGCCATGGCAGCTGCAGCTCAGATCAGATCTCTTGAGGTTCATGGACTCCCTCGTGCAAAGCGGGCATTCAAAGCCTACAAGTCTGACTTGTCCTAGAGCCTGGTACTCTGGAAATACTATGGCTGCAGCTTTTCAAGTTGACCTGAACAATCCCCATTGGGGTTCATCTGAGGAGTCCTCACACAGTGCAGCTCTTGCAAGGTCGGAGATGCTAGCAGTACCAGGACTTGTGTCTCTAGCGCAGCCAGCCTGCAGGGCTGTCAGGCTTCCTCCTGCAACATGAGACGTGAAGGTCCTGGGGGACCTCTGCTTAACCCCCAGCCTAGCCCCACAGCAGAAAGTATGAATGCTCTGCTTAGGAAGGCAACCTACTGCAGATATGAGCTGCAAATGGGGGGCCTGGAGTCCTTTGAGGTGCTTCCAGTCTGCAGTTGCATGGTTGCATTTTCATATAGATCAGTTCACCTTGCATTTTAGACTTTTGGGCCAAGCAAAGAAGATGGCTCAGGGCTCTCCAGAAGCCCAGGAAACCTGTCCCAGAGCAGAAGGCTACCAAAGCGCTGGGCAGACAGATCCTGAACTGGAAGAAGGGGCATTCTTGTCCCTTTCATGCTGTGGGTGCTTGGGGATGATTCCCAGCTAATCTGGGAAATGTCATGCTTCCGTCCTTTCGAAATGCAGTTTTTTTTTTTTTTTTTGGAATGTCTTAAATCTTCGTTTCAATCCACTTTGGAACAAAACCTTGAACGACATGTTTTTGCCAATTGCACTTCCTTTACTTTGACCAGCTCTATTAATTGTAGCAAATGATCTGTAGCACTGCAGTATATCCAGGTAGCTGCCATATGCTATCTCAATGGAAACCACCCTGGTGTGTCTCTGTTATTTCAAGTACCTAAACAATGTGTTCTTACAGACTTATAATAGGTGCAAGCGATCTTTAAGAAAAGCTTTGTGAAATGTGGTTATAAATATAAAGTGCTGAGTAGAGATAATAACTATTTCAACCTCTGAAAGACAGGCACAAACAAACAATATAAGCACTGTCTCAAAACATCTAGAGAAGTGGCCATGCAAGTAAGGAGAGGAGAATGATTAGAGCTAAAGCCCTTTATTAATATTAGTCCTGTTCATCCAGCGTAAGATATTAGTAACAGTGCCTGCTGTCTAGTGCAATAGACTGATATTTATCGCATTAAAATGGTGAATATACTTTAATTGATCACAAATGAGCAAAATGAGCATGAATGATCATCTGAGTTCACATTAGGCAAAGTTATTTAGCTCATGGGCCAAAGTACAGCAAAAGTCAGCAACAAAGTCAGCTGTTGTAACTTCCAAGGATTTTCTTATGTGTCTCCTAAAGCGGGCCAACTATATGCTTTCAGTACAAGCAATTAACTGTTTTAAAAAGGCTTACTGCCTCCAGGGTTGCCCCCAGAGTAATATGATTTGGTCAAGGCTAAGTGCTATGATCTTGTCCTACAAAATCTCAACTTTTCTATGTCCAGTTAGGTAATGTGGCATTATGGTATGCTTAGTGGCCCTACCCATTTTGGTTTAAATGTTTTGGCTGACAAGTTACTGTCCCTTTGGAACAGGGTTTGTTCCTCCATACTTGATATTTTTGTGTAACATAGTTTAGTGTATGAATCACATTAAGCAGAGAGTAACACTGAATTCCATTATATGTGACACAAGTACAAAGGTTCAAATCAGATTTTTCTTAAACATTGCATTTGTAATTATGTTCATGATTATGTTCATTTTTAATAAAATGAGATGATTGGGATATGACATATTCAAAGCAGAAGTCAGATAATTAATTGACACTACAGGCTACTTGCTCTTGCAGCTTTCTAAAATTTCTCTGAGTTTGGTTATCTCTTTAACTCAAGATAATCTGTAGATTTGTGAAATGGTATTCAAGATGTCTGAATTCCTGAATCCTGTAATACAGATTATTTTACAGACCGTATGCACTATACACTACATAATTTAGCCGTATGTGGCTACCTTTATAGTCTATGGACTGATTCTTCGTTGTGGTATACTAAAACATGTATATATGAACGAACCTCAAAACATGTGATAACTATTAAAACTTTGCATATAAATAATCCAGAGTCTTTGTTAAAGTCTTGATTATGCAGTCAGCTGAAAATCCCTGTCCTAGGGATCAGTAAAGAACAAGTAGAAAATTGACATGATTAAATTCGAAAAGTCCGTGGCTGATAAATGAAGATAAGGAGTCAAAGAACAATGGATCCAACAGTTAGCTCTCTGCTACAATACAAAACATCTATTTGAGGCCCCTTATTTAAACAGAAGGGCAATTTAATCTTTAGGTAACCAACAAACTACAGCAATAAATCCAAGTCCAAACAGAAGTGTGCTTGTCACAGTGGATGATTAGGGCCATCATGAACAGGGCCCCAAAGCACTGTGGTATTAGGCAAGATATATAAATAATAATGTAATATATTGTAGCCAGGGCTATTAGATAAGTTTTTATTAGGAGAAAAAATGACTTCCTTTAAGCAATGTGACTGTAAGAAGTAGAGAGATCATGTGGTCTTCAGTGATCTCTTCTGCTCTGAATATTGTCAATATAAAGAAACAATTTTATAAAGATTTGTGGATCTGTGTAGTATTGAGGATCATTCTTAAAGATGGTCTTCTGTGTAGTTCAGTGCTCATTGCAGTTCAAATAGCAAAAATAAAACATACAAAAAACCCCCCCCAAACTAAAGTATGCAAAGAATTCACTGCCTTTTGACCTTCTTACTTCTCTAGATGAATACTCTCAATTGTCACTTGAAAAACCTCCAGTGTAGCCTGCTCTATGATTACAAACACATTCTGCTGTCAGGGAACTAGCAGCTTTCAGCATCTAAGCAGGAGCTTGTATCAACAGAGCAAGTGCACACTCTCATGTTTTTCTGATGGTACTTTTATTTCGTCTGTGTTGGGTATTATATCACTCTCTTTCCTCCTACTCTTCCTAATAGCATCCTGGTAGTGTCTGTACATTTCTGCAATTGCCTATCCATGCTTACTGTCTTTATGATGGTTAAAATCCTTACAGAAGCTTATTCATAATAACCCACTTGAGCTGTTCTTGATAGGTGCATCAAGGTCTTCTGTTCTTCTACTGCATTTTTGCTTTTTTATTACCTTGGATGAGATGCATATAAAATTTCAAAGACATTTCTTTCCCCTGTATTAAAACTCAATAAAAATATTCTCTTCTGGTCCATTGACCCTGTTAGTACGAGTGGACACAATTTCACCAATGAAAATTGAAACCTTTGTCTTTAATGCTTCAACATTAAACTTTCTCTATCTGGAAAGGTGCTGTCTTCTTTTCAGCTAAGTGTTCACCAACCATTAGTTTTTCTAATACATTAGACGTAGTTTTGGGAAGGCTTGGATTACCTCCTTTTCTTGTTCTGTTGCTGCATATTCATTTGGTAATTTTCTCTGCAGAAATCACGACCTAAACAGACTTCACTTAAAACCTAACTTACTGGTAACCTGCGTATCAGTAGAATTGTTTTCCAATAACATAATTGTGTCTTCTTCTCCTTCCTTTCCTCCACCCATTTATTTGTTTGATTTTGCTGCCTTTCCACTGTGTGTAATTTTCAGCAGAGAACTTTTATTTATAAGTGCAAAAATAACACTTCCAGTATGTTGCAGGAGCTGAGGATGAAAAGAAACTTTCTCATAAGACATCTTTTTTTTTTATTGCCTGGCTTGTTCTGAAATTTCACAGCCTGGGATGAAGTAAATCTATAAGCAATAACATTTGGTAAAACACAGCCGCATGATGCCAAACCCTTCCTTGCTTGCAGCCACTTAAATCCAATGCAAAGGAAGACATTTTAGTTCAGCAGTACCAGTTTTAAACTAAACTATGTTTTTAATGTATGTTTTTTGTTACGGTACTTGATCAGTTGAACATCTGTATTATTACCAAAATAACCTGACAGTTTGGTTTCATGTGAAATGAAGTTAACGATCTTAGCATCCAAACAAAATTGCAACCGAAGAACCAATTGTGGTCTTAGTGTGCTGTAAGGCTCCCCTTGGCTCTGACCTGAGGAGTGTGAGACATGCTGCCTCACGTCTGTCTTCCTTGCTAGTGCGTTTGAGCTCTCAGAGGAATGTTTATGGAACTGATAACTAAAATCAAGTGAACAGGACAACAACTAGGAGCAGAGTGAGCGGAGGCAAAGCAGAAATTTCTGCTATTTCATGCAGACACTGAAGCAACCAGCTTGAGATGGGGTCTTTTTTTAGCAAAGGAAGCTACAGTTAGCAAACCAGTAGGCATCTTCTCAAGAGAGGGCAGTGAGCCTTGCTGATAAAATAGACAGTTTTTATCCCAAAGTTAAATGATTGCTATGTCCATGATGATGATATTGTTTACCATTGTAGTTATTCATGGCCATGTTTATTTTAGGTGGAATAGTGCCTATTTAAATGTGTTTAGAATGATTTCAGTTTTGATTTCTACAGCCCTGTGAAATTGATCCTACCTGCAGATAGTGACATGACTCAGAGGGATGGAGAATTCTCTAAGACCATTGATAGTCATTGTTTTCCATCTAGCAAAGGTGCCCTCCCCAGCCTGTATTTTTTAAGGTCTAAACTAAAGTGAAAAGATTTGCTGGTGTAGCTATAGTGGCAAGCCCTCCTGGTGGACGCGTGGCCCATAATATAGTTAGCAAGATCTCAACTGTGCCAGTGTAAGCCAGAACTGTATTAGAAGTTTAACTTACTCAAAAATGTAAAAAATAAATTAAAAAAGAATCATGAACTTAACTGACATTATATACGATACACCATGGGTACAAGTTTCTATCCTAGACCTGGCCTGAGGGAAGATGCAGGCTGCATCGCTGGCTGTAGGTAAATTGCAGTGGAAATGGAGATTCCTCTTTGTATTTCTCAGAAAACTGACCCAGGTGCTCCCTGGCGCTTCTTGTCCTGTCGATACCAGGTCAGCTCTTCCTTACCTCTGCTTCTAATTTTTTGCCGCCTCCATTTTCTCTCAAAAGTATGCTGAGTGAAGTGTCCAGTAGGGGAATAAAGGCGTCAGAAGTTGGTCTGAAAAATTCCCCAAGATGTATCATGATTCCACTCCTCTCAGTCCACAGCTGCAAATCCTAATCATCTCTGCTGATGCTGAGGAAGAACAGAATCTGACCCCACTTCTTAATCCTTTCCTTATCAGCATTTCCCTCCGTATTGGTCATGCAAAGAACTCAGCTGGAAATCTCTGCATCACTTATTTTTTCTTAAATTTATAGTGATATCAGTGGTTTGTTTCTTCACTCCTTTGTCATGTATATCCTATCAAATCTGGACTGAGAGTCTGAAATATCTGTCTTCCCAGCCTCCTTTCTCAGCTTTAGAAGGCCAGCAGTGGGTAGATTTCCAGGGATTAAGAAAGTAACTTAGAGACCTGTTGCCATTCAATCTCTGTTCTGCTGCATGCTCCATGATCATGGGCAAATAACTCGGACACTTAATGACATGTCTCATCTCCAAGGGGTACAGATGTATTAAAGAGACTCTGAGACTGCAGGATGGCAAAAGTATTAGGTGCAGTCAAGTTATGAGGTTCAAGGGATATTATGAAAAAAAAATATCAGAGCTTTGCAATGCATCTGCACTCAGCAAGAAACAGTTAATACAGCTCCTGCATCCTGACATGATGAACTTTAAACTTTTATCTTTGGACAACAACATATCCAGCTTTTCTTTTTCCCCTACCACTTCAGCTTTATAATACAGCCTGGGTGAAAAATCAAGAAACTGCAGAGTTTATGAGGAAAAGTAAACAATGCTTGGTAATTACTTGGATTAATGTTTCTCTTACAGGCATGACTTTTCTTGTGTACAGGATTTTTAAAAAAAGCAAAAGTCACAACATGTACTGATCATCCATGCAATTAAAGAGTATTCTGTGCCATGAGATAGACTTTCCTTTGTGATATTTTTATATAGCTGGAGTTAATGCTGAATATAATCTACATCCAATCAATGGTATTGTGCATCATCAGATGAAAAACATATTCAACATAACTGCTGTTAGTTCCTGTTTAAAGCCCTAATCAGAGTCTATGCCAACATGTAATCACATTGCAGAATAAATTGTTGTAATATAAAGTATGTGGAATAGATACTAAGACATGCTAAAAGACTGCTTTCCATCTCCAGAAATAATTGCTGAGAGGTTTCCTTGGAAATGCCTCAAACCACATGACCAAGCAACTATAACAGTTATTACAGTAAAGAGTGCAGGGTAAGAATCTGTCCAGCATGGAGCCAATAAATACGGGGAGGGAGAAGGTGACCAGGCGGTTGGTATCATGTAATTCCCCTCTGTGCACTAGCCACAACAAGGTTCAGGTACCAGACATCACTATAAATTTAAGGGACTAAGTGACGTGGAGATTTCCAGCTGCGTTCTTTACAAGTACATAAATGGCATGACTGTAAGAGCATTTTTGGTGCAGCTAATGATGCCTTTTAGCACCACCTTGAGCAAGAATGGTTTATCCAGGAGACCTATCTGGTCAGAGATACCCCTTCGATGCACAGTCCTCTCCTTGCATCTCTCTTGTTCTGCACAGATATGTGCTGGTGATGTTGCCAGTTTTGTATTAGGCAGCTACCCTGGGCTCAGCATGCTCCTCCCAGTGCTTCTCCCCAGTGCCCTGTCCCACAGGTGGGAGCTAAGCAGCGGAGCAGCCTTTTTGTGCCATTTTGTTCCTCCAGTGCAGCTTCTGGATTGTCCAGACAGGTGTACAAGAATCTCCCTGTCTTCACATGCTCTTCTGGTTGAAGGTTTGCCAGTCTCAGAGGTTTCTCTTTACCATACAGCTCTGCTTGCCTTAAATAGGGTAGATAGTACATCTTGGCTAGTGTGGCTCTTTCGGTCTGAAACACTAGCCAAGCTGACAAACTAGAGAAGATGGTAACCTCTGGCAGGGGCTGGTGCAGAGGGTGTGTGAGCTAAGCCCACTGGAAGAGGTGTGCAGCCCAGCTGGGGATATGCCTCTTCGCATGGCCAAGGAGATTGAACGTTGGGTAGCTCCTATGGCACTCGTGGAAAGAGAGGAGTTTCATTCTAGTGCACGGCTCTGTGAGCTGCAGTGACAGCTGCAGGACAAGGGTGTGATTTACAAAAGGACCGAGTTAATTTTGTGTTCCTAATGTGTTCCCTTCCTCTTATGTCTCTCTTAAATCTCTGTAGCTCCAAAAGCTTATTCTGGTGGGACCTTCATAACGAACCAGAGGGCATTAAGCCTTGGAGAGAGCCGAGACAGTGAGTACCACATAATGTTTCTTAAGACCCGACAGTTCATATATGCAAACATCTGCGTCCAGCGTTTGAAGTGTCTGTGAATGTTATCGCTAAGTAGAACTATTATGTGGTATTTCTTTGGCCATTTTCTTCTTTCAGTGGGTATGTAATTGCCAGGGCTTCGGGATCAGTGAGCGCTGGGGTGGCTCTCTGCTGGGTAGCCCTGCCACACACCTGTGTCTCCCGGAGCCAGGGAGCAGCGGCAGGCCGTGATTCCTCCCCGAAGGCCCAGCACCTGCTCAGTCCAAGAGGCTGCAGAGCCCGAAGGCTGGCACTGCTGGGGGCCTGGCAAGGCATAATGTGTCTGAGGACCGTTACCACGCACTGCGCAGGCTGCAGAGGATCTTTTACTCACCTGCTCCTGGTCCTTTCCTATCACGTTCTAGTTGGCTCAGCTCTCCAAAACTGGAGATGTATGGATCTGTCTTGCTTTTCCCAGAAAGTCTCTGTGCTGCTTTAGAGGGAGCTATCAAGCATGTCCAGTGACTGTCACTCTCTCTTGTCTCCTGGAGCCTCTGGACCCATCTAATTAAGATGCTGTGTTTTGCTCTTGGCGTGTGTGCACACAGAGCACTCAGCGCAAAAAAAAATCTGTCTCCTCTTCACTGCTTCTCTCCTGTTTGGACAAAATGAAATCAAATGATGAAGTATAAACATGAGGGTTACAAAAGTCTTTGAATGTTGTTCCTATGGAATATATAGGCCAGTAACAGAAATATGATTTAAGCATTCTCCCCACCATGAATCTGCTATTGCACAGTTTTTAATAAAATAATTTGCAGCCGCTCCCAATCAGTTGTGTCAGCAGATTTAGTTCATCTTTGAGGCCCAGCAGGGATGACAGTCTATTTGTTATTAGAGTAATAAATAAACAAGGAACTTGTCAGAGGCAAAACTGGAATGTGTGCCTTTGTAAGATAAATGCTGCCTTTGAATAGACAAATATTTATGGTCTTACAGACCAAAATTGTCATCCTAGCTAAAGGCCTTGTATTGCGAAATTAAAGGAAAAAAAATTGTGATTTCTGGATCTTTCCAGTGAAGGCAAAGATAGCTCCACCTAATAAAAATGTATCAAGAGATTTTATGATAACAAGCAGGCCATTTTAGTGAAACTATAGCCCCGTAACCCTTTATCTTTGCACAGAGAAATTTATGTTGGGTTTTTATGTCAGCATGCTGTGGGTATAGCAAATATTAAGAATTTTTAACATCACCACCAACTTCATGTCCCTAAAAACATATGTTCTGTGAGGCTTGTGGCAAGAGGTTTTCTGAAATGCTTTAGAGGCATTAGGGGAAAGGACATACAGAAAATCAATGGGATTCCTGATCTGAGTGCTGGAGAGCCTTTGAAAATCTTCAGAGGAGAATGCAGGTGGTTGGTTTGTTTACTCCAGCCTACCCAATATAAAGTTGTGTGTTTTGGGAATAACTGTGTTCTACACAGAACTGGAAAGACATGCTAAATTTTAGTTTATTATATGGCAAGCAGTCTCTTACACGACTATTCCTCTGTTGTTGTAAGCCAGTCACTGCAGCAACTGACAGAAGGAAGTATAGAGTTGAGGGGTCACAACAAGACTGACAAGGCTCTTAAGAATGAAAAGATGCGAAGCGTGAAAGCAAAAGGATGCCAGCTGTTACCAACTTTTAGGAGTTAAAGTTCCTGCATTTCATTAAAAATTGGGGAGGAAATAAAAGATTCATTGAAGTAAAGTGAAAATTCTCCTGTTCCTGAAAAGATTCCCAGGAGTTCTCAGAAGCTCCCAAGAGGAATTAATGCCTCTCAGCTCATGCGGTATTGTACACTTAATTCAGTCTTATACAGAGCACAGGTTATGTGCAGAATGCTCCATGTGGTCTTCAGACCCATCGAATCAGTGCATTTATTTGCTTGAGTAAAATGCAACAACCATGGACAGAAACACAGAGGTTTGGGCAGTTCCAGTATTAAGTGTAGCCACAGCTCCCATTTCCTGATACAGGCACTGGTTTTAATGGAAGCAGGAGCCGAAATGATAAATGGCATCAGTAGTCGTGAATGGTACTGCTTTTTGGCATGGGTTATATCAGACAGGAGATGCTGAGGGGTGAAGTGATACCAGTACTGCCTCTCCTCATATTTTGACATAAGGAATCTGTAACTCTAGCCAGCAAGATTCTTTAGAAAATTCTAATATGATTCTCTTAACTCATGCCACCTCTTATGATCTTCATGCTATAATTATATATTCAAAAAAATGTTCAGAGGGAAATCACAGCTGGGGATTGACTGTAAGTTACTCTGTGAGCTGAATCAAATCTCATTTAGAGGCAGATAAGACTTATTGGGGACTATCTCAGAGTTTCTCTTCAGGCAAAATTTTGATTTGTGTCCTCTGTTGTTACGGTGTGATGACAGCCTATGTCTAAGTCCAATTCTGATCTCACTTGCCTTAATTTGTCAGTCTTCTGTGACTATCAAATTTACCTTGTTTATACCTATGTAAGTGAAATGAGAATCATTTTGCACTTCACAGGAACTACAATGCAGAACTTACTGCTCTTACTCTAGTGGTATTTTTATGAGCTGGTTCCATCTTTTGGTGCTGTCATTATCATGGAGTTTATTATGATCTGGAAGCTAAATAGTCTAAGCAGCAATAAGAAGCAAATTAAAAACCCCAGAGCAGTATGATTTCATTCTTCTTCACTGTGCTCTAACCGTAATGTAAAACTTGCTTTTTTTTTTTCTTCCAAAGGAAAATAAAATTTGCTCTTCCATCACCTTGTTTCTCTTTTAAGAGACTACCTCATAGCCCCATTCACCAAAAATAATTTCCTAAGCCCATTCCCTGTGCTGTATCCTGATGTACACTCAATTTGCTGAGATCATTTTTTCTGACTGTCATTCAGTGAGCCACAGTACAACTGTGCTTGTGCCCCACATGGGACACAGAGAAGCAAGATTAACCACCATCTAATTTCTACTTTTGTCATAAATGTTGCCCATAACACATGGCAGACAAAGTGTGCTCTCTGAGGGGTTTGACACAGCCACTGTCTGGCAGTCTGGGTGGTAGAGAATATATTATTTATCATACTCAATGGGATGAGGCGGGCACTGAAGCTACTTATTGGAGCAGCTGTGAACCCCCAATCTCCTTAATTTTCAAAACAGGTAATTAACTGGAAAGTCATTTATAATAACTACTGACATCTCCAGAAATCACGGAATGGGTTGTTAACTTTGCAGCTTTATTGTACTGATATTTTTGTTGACAGTTCAGTACTGAAGTCTGTCAGAAAACTGCATATTTTTTGTACTGCAGGAGAAATATATTTTAACTTTTCTGACATGTCAGTATTAGGCTAGAACAACAGAAGAAATGATTGGAAGCTGGATGACTTGGAGGACAGAGCAGTAGGACATTCTTGTCTGCGCTTGTTTTTAACCACTGTGTGAAAAGAAGTGACCCAAAATCTGAACAACGAGCATTTCATGTAGTAAGAGTTTTGCCATTTACTGCGTTTGGATGCTGGACTGAATCCTAAAATAACAATATGCATCGATGTAAAGGCTGACGCATCAGTGAGGGCAGTGTACCAGTGGGTGTGAGACTGCAGCAAACAAAAATCTGCTTTGTTTCACCCGAGTTTAAGTAAAGGGCCAAGGGTTCAGGCAACTAGGAAGAATGAATTGGTTCTAACAGGGCTGTCATCCCAGATAAGCAATCAGATATTTAAAGTGGTGATGTTATGAGTCCATGTGTCAAAACTGACTAGTAAATGGAGTCACTTGTGGCATCTAGGTGCTGTGATAAGGGTCAGGCAAATGCACTGGGCAGATTAGATGCATCAGATAGGTGTCCTTACTTTACACTCTATTTGCCTACGATAAAACCTTCCATCTTCAAATGACTGTCAGGGAGTCTTAGGCTGAATTGTCTGCTCCTTTCAAGAAGGTTGTTTAGGGTGAAAGACAGCTGATTTAAGCAAATGTTTCTGTTGAACATTTCTGAGCTGTGAGTTGTCTTTATTATAGTTTGATTCTTGTGAACAGAAAGCAGAATTCAGCAGAAACCTGTTCTTTGCTAACTGAGTATCATTTGTCAAAATATGCTTGATACTAATGAACTAACCCCTGAATGTGTGGTAGTAAGCAGCATCATAGACTATCTGTCAGGATGTGTTTTTCTGAAAAACTTGGTAGTATTGTACTGGAGTTTGGCTTTACCTTAGAAAATGACTGTCTATGGTTGTTAGACAGCGAGGGAAGTTTTTTCTAACCTCACACATTGCAGATCTATGACCCTCAGAGTAAGGGCAGCTTGTTGGTGAGAGTGGTAACAAAGTATTGGGCAGGATTTGGCAGGATTTTCAAAAGCACTGGGCAGTGAATAATTCTGTATCCACTGCCATGTAGTATTTTTTACTTCAGTGGGAACAGAGTTAGAGGAAAGAGGGTGCCTAGAGAAATCCATCCCGTTGCACAGGACACAGGTACGAAGTACACATGTTGAGATGATGTCTTTTAAGCAGCATTCCCCACATACTATTTTATGTCTTAATTCAAAAACTTTCAAGGTTAAAAGAGAAGGGTGGAAATAGTCAGGGAAAAGGAAATGCATATGTTGCATGCAAAATCTATCCCAAAACTTGAATCTCTGAGGCAGATTGTCCTGTTGACTGACCCCATTCTTCATACTGACTGAATACTGTTCCCCAGAATTTCCACCTCATTTTGTGAGGGTTACAAACATGGAATGGACAGCAGAATTCAACTCACAGATTATATTTACTAAATTAAATTTGTTTCTGTGTTTTTACGTTTGCCTAATTTAATTGGATTTTGTCTGTTGTAGTGGGAAGCACATCTTCCTTCTCTGCTGAACATAAAATTAGCTTTCATTGGTGATTTGGGTTTGTTTGGATCTATATAAGCTTTTCCTCTAAATGAGTTTGTTCTTTCTAAAGCAAATATCACTCTCATATTTTGGAGGTGCAGAAAATTTGTAATCTTGTTTCTTCGTTTTCCTTATTATGTTGTGTTAATTTATGTATACATTAACATGTATTTGCATGATTTATTCATTTAAAGCTGTACATGTTTATTTGAAAAGAAGCTCAAAGAGCTTTATCACAAAAATGCTAAATTCAACACCATTGACAGAGCGTGTGTTTTTGGACTTTAGCCACAAGAATAAAAAATAGGTCTATCATTTTATTTGATGAAAAAAACTTTCTGAAGCAAGATTTTCTATTGTTTTAGTGACTGAGGGTGAACTTCTGCAAGCACTATGAGGATTGGGAGACACTCTTTATTTCAAAGGCCCTGCTGCATAAGACATTGACTGGAGTATTTTCTTCCAGTCCTTGTGTAAGTCCATGTAGGGGAGGCAACAGTAGATCAGGGTGGAGCTAATGATTGTAAAGTATCAGAAACCGCTAACTGTTGTGAAAAGGAATTCACAAAATCCATCTGCAGCAAATGAAGAAAATATATTTTTCCTCTAAAAAGCTGATAAAAAATTAAGATGTCTTAATTTTCACCAGTAGAATGAAAACTCAACAGGCTCATATTTAAAAATGCCAGGAGTTCCTTTCCATCAACTGCAACACTGAAATCCATTTTATTGAAAGAAAGAAAGTAAACATTCAGAAAATTTTCAGATGCTACTGATTCTTCTTCAGCCTTGAGCAAGTTAGACCGGAGCTAAGCCAAAGCAAAGCATTAACTCTTCCTGGAATCGCTCCTGGGATCCAGTCTTCACTGCACTGCAGAGCTCTGACCTTGATCCCACAATCAAGCAATCTTCAAGGTGTAGCATTCGCTACCATCAAGAGAAAGCAGTCTTGGGGTGTCATATTCAGCACCTCGTCACAGGAAGAGTACAATGCAATAGGCTTGTATCTGTAGTTCATTTGTAGTTCATTCATGGATGTTCATTTATGTATAATACAACACTGTCTCAGATTTTTGTTTTGAATATTGTCATTCCTTAAGTTAAAATCAAAATTAGAAACACAATGTTGCATCCTTCTTATTCTTTTGTTTATATAGCTCCTGCTGCTCTAATAGTTGGATATTTTCAATCCCTTTTGCCAAAAAAGATGAAATCACCATTTTGGCCTCTTGTTTTGAATAGTTGAAAACGATGAAATTAAACTAAAAACTAAAAAATATATAGAGAAGCTGAGTGGAAAATTGAAAAATCTGTAGCAGTGCATGGTGCTGTGTAAAATAATTGCCATTAATTGCTGTTTGGAGCAGGAAATAAGTGATTTTCAGTTGATGTTACATAGAAAATGACTTAATGACAATTGCTATTAAATGGGTACAATTGTGCAAAAGTAGTCAATGAAAAGTATAGGGCATGGAAAATTTTTCTATTAAGGGAAATTTTTCATTAAGTGCCTTGATATTCAGCATATGGACCATTTATCCACGGCCATCTCACATTTTCTGATAGGTCATCTCAACCTGATTAAAGAGCACCATTAAGGCACTCCAGCACTTCAGAACTGTATTAACATGCTCTCACTGAGGAAGAGTCCCTCAGGCTCTCAGTTAATTGTAGTCCTTGCCCACTTTCAAGTCCCACTCAGTGTCCACACTGTAAATCTTCACGCTTGTGCTAAAGAGGCTGCCTTAGCTCCAGCTCCAGGACTCACTGGAGGAGAGGTGGGGAAGAGCTTGACCTTGTTTTCTCCGGTAACATGGGACTAAGTTCTTCACTGTGTCATCAGAGTGGCTGACCTTAGAGACAGCTCAGCTTCAGGGCTGGACTGAAGCTGCCAGTCTTGTGGCACAGGTTCTCCCACTCTTCTTCCCCACCATATCAGTTTCTGACTTGCTCTGTTGCCTACAGTGTGGATATGAGAAGTTCAGAGTTTTCACCTTGCGCCCAGTAGGCTTTACAAGCTGTGCTTCACCTGTCAATAGAGATGAAGCCTGCTGAGCCCGGTCAGGCCTTCTAAACCAAAAATGCCTTCTTGTTTCAGTCTGCTCGTATGTGTTCTCTGAGATACCATCACTCACTGTGGAGCTAATATAGGCCTTTGCTGAGAAGGAAGAGCATTTAAAATCTTTACAGTTTTTCTTTTCTAGCCACAGTGCATCTCTGACCACCCATTATTCCAGGTAAGCATTAGATGAGAGGCTTTCAAGTCCCCAGGCTTGCAGAAACGAGCAGAACTAGACCGAATCAGCTGCATGGGGCTGTCTACTTTGGAGATGTTTCCCTGATAGATAGCTCACAGCGTTTCCTGTAGAGCTGTTCTCCAGTACAGTCCTCACCACATTTGGTGTAGCAGAGAGTGGGCAAGAAATTCAGTAAGTTGGTAACCAGACTGACAATGGATAGTGCAGATTCAATGGATACCGCAGCAGCTATGGGGCTACATTGCAGAACAATGTTTCTGGTGCCCTTTGACTTGGGAAAGGAGAACTTGCTCCTACAACCAGCTGAAGATCCCACCCTCTTCAAATCCAGATTTTGCTGCTTTACCTTAAGGTCAGGATTCAGTCCCGAATAATTTCAAACAGGAAGAGAGCGTTTTTTGCTCAAGCAATCCAATTTTAAGCTGCTCAGTCTGCAGTTCTTTTCACACATACCCACTCTTCACATGCTCTTGATGATCTGCAAATAAACAAACAAAAAAATCAACAGCCACCAGTTGTGAGTTGGCCAGCCCACTCTGTTGGATTGCACTGGAATTGTGTAGGCACAGGGATATTAAAAGAACTGTCTTGAAAAGGTTTTGTGTATAAGGCTGAACCTAGTACAGAAAACGTATGTGATTGTTGTTGCACAGAACTGGATTACACAATTATCTTAGACAGGAATAACAGAGCCTTTTAAAAATTCACTTCAGTCTCATTTACTTTACGCTATGAATCAGAGAGATCCAAGGCCAAATAATCAAAATGGGAAGGAAGTACCCAGGTCCTGTGATGAGCACGAGACAACTCAAATTCCCATCACCACAGAGAACTCCTTAAAGACTCAGAAGCAAAACACAGACCTGTAATCTGAAGGTTTAAAATACAAGGCACTAATTAGAGGTCAGATCTCAATTTCTTATGCAGTCTTGGCTTACACTTGTTGCCTTTGGAAATCTTGGATTCTACTTGCAGTATTGTGATAGGAGGTTTCAGCAAAAGCTCCAGCACAGATGTTGATGCGTGGAGGTGAATTCAGATTACACTTGGACTGGCATCAGAATTCAAACTTCTTGAAGCTAAGGATCCAGCATTGTGGTTTTTAGCATTCTTTGCTCATGAAATTGATGTTCTTGGAATGTAACTTCTCTGGATAAGCATCCAAATCAATATGTATACATTTATGTTGTAGAAAACATGAAAGGTAGGTTATCAAAAGTGCTCTAAAGGAACATTTTGCAAGGTGATAATATATCAGTTGAATTTCAGAAGCGCCTAGTCATCCTCTTTTGATTGATTTCCAGTGAGCTTTTTGAATTTCATTAATCATTAGCTTACTTGTTCGAGTTCCTAAAAAACTTTAAAAACCAGACCCTAATTGAGTTGGGAGTATTACCCATCTGCATTGGGCCCAAATTTGTAAGTCAGATCTTTCTGGAAATCCCACGTGTGGGATTTCCTGAGATATATCTGTACAGCGTTTGTAACAACACTGGAGCTGGGGTCGATGCAAGTGAGGGTGAAACTGAAAATACAGTTTAGTGAATGGGTCTGTGCTGCATGGGCCACATACTTGGTCCTGGCTTGGGTCAAGGCCAGCCCTGGCATCTCAGGTACAAATTCTGATCAAGAGCAGCATGTGTGTATGTGTGTGTGGGTGTGTCTTTGGGAGTGTGATGAGAATTATGATATGATAGAAAGTCACTCAGGAAGGCTAGTGCTTGCTACGTTTTGAGCAGGGCAGACATTCTGAGAAATAAATCTTGTGATATTTCTGCTTTCCAGCTGCTCCTTTCATGTGTACGGTAGAAGGCCAAACAGCTTCTGATTTTATTGGAGGCCATTCACCCATCCCTCGGAGTTGTTGCCTATTAATTTGAATGTAGCTAAGATAACTAGCAGACTAAAAACTGTGTTTTCTTTTCTATTTAATTTTCTCTGAATTTTCCTGTGGTGCAGTATCACTGTAATTCACATATGAATGTTGGTTTGAATGGTGTTATTGTTGCAAAAAAGTTTAATAGGAGCCTGAGGGTGTATAATATTATTGAAATGAAAGTTTTTTTGAAACTCATATTTCAGAGCTCATTAACTTACACAGTTCTGTGGGGGGTAAGGATCAGTAAATGAACAGCAATTATCTATAATCTGCTGTACATGTACTGGTGTCTTCCTTAGCCTCACATCTAGGTCTGTATCTAGATAGATAACCATTTATGTGTTCATACATATGGTACAGATGGAGGATTTATCTTTTGAACCCACTGTTTAACACTACCAAAATACAAGGTCAAAAGATTACCGCACATGTAATCTTTGACTTGAACTCAAAGTCAAGTCAGAACCGAGAGTCTCAAAGCTCAGGAGCGGGGCTACACGGGTAACCTTCACTCTGCCCTGTAGTGAACCTGCCAGCGCGGCCGGCGTACTCTGCTCAATCGCAAACTGCATGCCCGCTGCCCTTCAGCCAGGAGCTGGTCAGGTTGAGCCTACAACAACGTGTAGCAGTGGCAGCGCAGACCTTTGCATTGCTTGGGAAACCCATCCCAGGAGTCAAGTGGGTTGTCGGGGCTGTACTGCACTGTGCGCTGCCGAGCTTTGACCGTCAGAACTATTCGTGTCAGATAATTTAGAGCTGTTTCAGGATTATGGCATATGTCACTCTTTGGCTGCTGTCCTAAATTAGCAGTTGTGGTAAAATGCATTCTGCCTTAACAGCTAAAGGGTTACTAAAGAGTCAGACAAAACATGTTTTATAGTATGGTAGGCCTATAACTTGATCAAATCAAAGTCAGCGTCGGCGTCAATTCTTAATGACTCTTTTCCTTAGAAAAGCTATTTTTCAGTTCAGATTTCATCTTTCTTTGTTGATTAGTTTGGTTCCAAATCTGTTTAATTTCTTTTTCTTGTAGATCCATATATACATTTCTCTTCGCCTTTTCTTAGAAGAAGTTGAATCATTTCTGCTGAAATTTCCATAAACAGTGACCTTTAAGTAAGACAAACCTGGGAAAAAAGCAGCCCCAAAGAGGAAAATTTGAGAAAAGTGGGTGGATGAAAATAGGGGAGTGAGATAAGAACCTCTTCTGCTCTGATCCAAGAGTAGCAGCTCAATATAGTTCTGACTTGTGATGGCCCAGCTACCAGTGATGGGCGTAGTACAAGAACCTGGTGAATATTGCACATAGATGCTGGAAGACACATGGACACAGTAGACTGTGGCTGTTAAGCACAAGAGTGAACCTCAAGTAGTCTGTGATATTACTGTAGCTCTGAGATATGGGGAAGCCTGTCTCTGAGATTCTTCCTGATTGTAAACTTCATATTATAATTTAGTATATACGACCTTCCCTCAGATTCACTGCCTTTGTATTTTTCTTCTCCCGGCCCTTTTACTGCAATTTGGTCTCTAGGATTTCAAGGGCTATCTACAGATTTGGCCCTACGGCTCTGCCACTCTGTGCGTTTCCTCTGCTATGCCTCACCTCTCTTGCTATTCTGTTTTCCCATAAGACTTTCCCCTCCACTGCAGTTCTGCTTCCTTAACCAAAATCTCTTCCTCTGATGTTTTGCTCTTCTTGCTCCCTTGGAATTCATCATCTTCGTGTCCTACAGGACCTCTGCTCCCGTTGCTTTACCCTGGAGGTTTTCTTGCCCCCACACCAACTCCTGGAAGGATTAGGAAGCACTATCTGCAAGAATGCCTTCCATCTGCAAGTTTCAGCAGTATATGCCCAGGGCAACTTGGAAGGGATTGGTTTTTATTTTAAAACACTATTTGGGAGTAATAAAAATTCCCGATTAAGTTTCTCAAATAAAAAATAAGACTTTTTAAAGGGATAACCCTGGGGTTTCATTATTTCTCTTTTTTTTAACTTGCAGTATATCACAGTGAAGATGTTACACCCGTCCAAACGTCATGTCCCCAGAACAGGTAATTCCATCCACTGCTACGGGCACCCGCAGTGCACAGCACACACCACTCACACTGCTCTGCCTTGTACCAACCACCACGAGGGGTGGGAAGGAAAAAGCAAGCCTGATTTCTGAGATCAGACTGGAATGTCTTCTTTTAGCTGGCATCCTGGTGGTAATGTTCCTAAAGGGTCTCTTTGTGGTTTTCTGATGGCACTGGAACTGGGACAATCTGTTTACACCCTTGGAGGGTACAAGTGCTGCCAGAATTTGCTCACTTAAGTTTACTGATGTGTGCAGTGTTGCTGTATATATACAAGTGGCACTCAACACGCTGCTAACTATGTATGTCCTCTAACAACAACAAAGTGAACTAGTCCCTCTCTTTTTCTTCTTTACCTTTGCCCATTCCACATTTTTTCTCTCTCTTTTTTCTCTCCCCTTCCCTTTTTCTCATTTTCTTCCCACCACTGTTGGAAATTTAACAAGAAAATTTCCTTTCTCCAGACTTGTAGCCAACTGTAGCTCTTTCAATTGCTTTTACTCAGGGCTATGACAGCTCTTCACTTTGAATTTTTATTAAAAAAGCTTAAAGTGGGATGGGGAGTTTATACTCCTGATCTAACTTTTAAAAATAAAACTGTTATAGTTCAAAGCCAGGACAGCTGCTGGTAACTGCCATTCAGAGTGCTGGCTGTCAGTCTGATTTTTACAATGACTGCTTCCCTCTTCCCCACCCACTGCAATAACTTCACGTTCAACGCTGAACCTCAAAGCTGTGATGTCACCCGGGGCTGTATGTATAGCAAGTGCCGACTTAAACATTACTAGGCTTCTGAAACCAAATAATTGAAAAATCAGTTCCTTCTTACTTTTCTGTCAGTAAGACAGCAACATCAATGCTGAAAAAGATCTGCCTGTTGTCAAATCAGTGCCAAGGACATGAAATTATGGCCTTCTGTTTTTTTTTTTTTTTTCTTTTGCTATAGTTTCTGGTCTGCTTAAAACCAGTTTAATAAATTCAGATCCAATCTGAGTCAAGTGTTGGAGCTAGTGTCAGCTCACCAGTTGCTGTAGGATGGGTACTGAGCTCTGGAACTAGGAAGAAAAAAACTTTTCTAGCTTATATATGTGCTATTTGCATGCTTATGCACACATATATCAGGTGCCAAAAACTGCCAAATGTTATAAATTCCAGGCTTGCTCTCTTACTGGTGAGCTTAACAGTGTTCATAGTAGTTTGAATAATCAACTTGGTATGCAGCTTGCTCTATAGATTTGGCTAGGAATATAGTCCTCAGATCAGGCTTAAACTTCCCCAGAAATGGTGATGGGGGGAGGCAATGATTAAAGCTGATACTAGAAGCTTGCTTTGAAGTTTTGGTCTGTAGTAATCTGTAATGCTTATGGTCTTAGGCAGCCCTGAACAGTATAAAGAACCACTCTTGCAAACTTCCATCTTCATGGGGTCAGCCTTTGCCTACAGGTGATGTGGTCACTCTGCCTGAACATGCAGCAATAAACAAACAGTAGTCAGGTGTTATTTAACCAACCCAAATGCTTGAAGGGAAAAGGGAGTTGTATTCTTCTGAGATACCGAAAGGGTTAAATTTTTTGTTTTATTTTGTGAGCGCCTGATGTAGCTGCTGCTGCAATTATAACACCAAATAGTCTCCTTTTGGAGCACTATTAGCATTGGCAATGACATCAAGCACCAATTCATCAGAAGCCACAGTGTCAACTTCAGTTTGGTAGTGCAAAACAAACAGAAAGCTGAGATGCTGTTCTTGGGAGAGGAAAACTGCTCTGGGGAAGGCATTACGTTACGGGCACCTTTTTCTTTTAACAATAACATTTAATAGCCTTTTAAAGAGCATTTTCCCCATTCCCCCAAGTAATTTCTTGGCAGGCAGTTAAGAGAAAGGAAGAAGTTTTTTTCTAAGGGCTTTTATATGATACTAAATAAATCTAGCAGCCTTCTGAACAACAAACCCCTCCCCTGCTTATGCCTGTTGTGCTGCCCAGACTGTCTCTCACCACCAGCCCTGGAGTGGCCTGATGGTGTCTGTCTGGGAAGTGCTGAGAGCATTACCAAACCACACTGAGGGCCAAGCTCTCCAGCAGATGCCAGATGGAACCAGCATCAAGTTATTATTATTATTTATTAATTATGCACCTGACTAATGTGCAGAGCAATTTGCAGCTGTTAAAATGCACATTATAAATGGAAAAAAACAAGAGGCCTTTTCTTGAAGAATGTATCTGTTCTCCAGGGATAGGCACCTTCTAAATGGAGAAGTTTTGCCTAGGACAAAGGTTGGAGACTGCTGAGTTTGCCCTGCTCTTTTACAATGCATGTTCTGCATGCACAGGGGACCCCACTGGCTCTTCTTCCTGGATTCCCTTGATGCCCACAGAGGAGCAGGTAGAATTTGTCCCTGCTTATGGAGTTGGGTTCTGCAGCTGAAAGGAGGTGGTAGATGCTGGAGCTGCAGGCCACAGTTTTGCGTTTGAGCCTGGTTTTTAAGAGCATTCCCAATGAAAGGGAAGAAACATGAGCAGCAGTGACCAAGAAGTGGCACAGAAAGAGAAAAGGCCTTTTCCTGCAACCAGGTGTAGCGTTAAACTTGTAGGGGTCATGGGCTAAGATGTTGGTCATTCTTCCTTCCACTGTCATGTTGTGGCTTGTGTAGCTATATAATCAGGGATCTTTCATGGTGTGGGCCTTAATATTGCTTGCCCCAAAAGTCACCTTCCCCTGAAAGTTGGGAGTACTCATGTGAGCAAGGAATAAGTGATGGTTACAGGGAGAGCAGGGATGAGGTACAAGACATGCTGGCAGTCAGAAGAAAAAAGATCAGAGAAACAAGCAAGTGTAAAAATGTGGAACCTCTCCTCACCCCTCCATCACATTCTTCTATTGAAAATTTCTTCTCTGTTGTTCTTTTTTTTTTTTTTTTTCCCTGAGAGCCCGTGTGGGCAGGAGTGCATTTGCTGAGGGATTTGAAAGGATCTGGGAGTACCTGGTTTGTAGTGGAAAAGCCAATGCAGGAATTTGTGAAGCTGTTAGCAGCACCTTTGGGAAACATGAGTAAGGGGTCGGAAAGAACGAAGCTAATCTACTTGTCTGCTCACCATCGGTCTTGGTGAGACAGATGGCTTTATACTGGAGCCAGGGTTCCTTGGCCCAGCCGGAACAGACTCAGGTTTGGGTCCTGAAAGTAGTGGGTATTTCTTCATATTTTGACCTTAGCTGTAAGCTTGCCTGAGGGACATTTCTGATACTGAATTAAAGAAAAAAAAAACCACAAACAAACCGAAAAACAAAAAACCCAAACAGTACTTAATCCTATACCCAGCCTGTGAACTGGACTGAATATTGTGCTGATGATCCAGTTCTTGACATTTGCATGCCATGGAGCTATGTAGTGCAACGTGATATATATTATTCATGCTTTCATGTACTCATTTTCACTCCATGTGACAGCACTTCCAGGATCAAGGTTCAGCACACTTCAGTGGACCTGGAGGCTTTATGGTTCTGATGCCTGGCAGCAAAACAGAAAAGAAGCAGTTGGGATGCGAGGTGTCTTTTGCCCAGTGGATTCGCTTTGGATCATGCTGGTTAACTAGGTCTTTGGTCAGCACGCAAATAGGCAATATCTTTGGCTCAAGCATGCACCTTAATTAAAATGATTCAATTAATGCAGATGAATTTAAGATTCAATTTAAAAACAGCTTAGTTAAAGCAATGAGGATAGCTGTGTAGACACTTTGATCTTTCTAAACTAGACTTTTTTAGCTGAGTTTAAAACATTTAGGCCAACGTGAAACAAGGTGCTTGCCAATTAGTAACAGGGGCTTAGCTCATCCTCAATAAACTGCTTTAAGTAAATCAGAGTAAGCTTGTGGGCAGATAAGGACTAAATAGGTCAGAGACAACTGGTGTTGACTTAATAGATTTGCATTTCCTCTGAGTTAGTTTAGAGCTGATGCCCTCACACTGTAGGGTGCCTTTGCTGATAGTGCTGTTTTTCAGAGGAGCTGTAAAGCTGAGTTCCTGACCAACTAGAAAACCCCACATAATTCTCTTTCCTCTCTATGTTGGCCTGCTTCTGTTTTGAATAATTTGTGTTTGGGATGTCTAAAATTTAAATCAATAAAATCTGCTTTGTGCTTGTAGCCCTGATCTTGGTGGTGATCAACAAGTGCACACCACAAATCAAGAGGATGTTGAAAGGATGGCCTTAAGCCACTTTGTGGTGCTCTGCCCCACTCCAGGGACAGCAGTGTGCTGAATCCTATGCAGCAGCCATCCTGGTGGCTCTAAACGATGGGTACTGCCAGCAGCCCTTTGCAGCTGGAGAAGATGAACCTCATCAACCTCTTTAGCAGGCTGAGTGCACTCTAGAAGAGGAGGACATGTAAAGAAGCTGTGCTAATTCAATGCTATGGTCCTCCTGTAGTAGATGACTTCTCATTGTGCTGGCTGCGGGGTTGTCCAGACCCTCCCAGGGAAGTCCTCTACTGGTGGTCACTGGGAGCATTGCATGGGTGTAACATACTGACACCAGTGAGCTTGAGATACTTTGGTGGGGTAAATCAACACTGGATGACAGAGACAGACCCCATGATTTTGCTTCTCTTTTATATCAAATAGCTATTTTGTTGTTCTTTGTTAAGCACGCTCTGGAATGGGTATTTCAGTGGTGACAAATACGTGCTCAGCAGTTATTTAGTACCTTGTTTTTTAGAAGTGAATGTCAAAGACACCCAGTGGCTGCACCCTCCCCTCCTGCCCCAGACAATCTCTTAAAGAGACCAACCATGATGTCACATTGCTGCCCAAATATCAACTAATCATTGATAAAGCTCCTGGAAAAGCTACGGTATATCATTATTCTCAATATATACATGAGAAAATTGAGACAGGCCGAAGCTAGGTCATTTGCCTAAGTCTGTACATTAAGCAAGTGTCAGACAGGGGTGTGAGCTCAGAGCTGCTGGGAATAGGAACCCCTGACCTGTCTGTTAGACCATTTTGCTTCTGCTAAAAAGGTTACTTGAAGTCTGCTTTTGGTTTGCAAAATGCTTTGGTTCCTGACAGATTTAAAGTAATCTGTAAAGCATCAGGCTGAAATGTAAACAGGAGGAATGAAACCCCTAAACACAGGGCCAAAATGGGCTGATATGGGTGGGCCAAATCACACACTGCATGCAATGGAAACAAGCTCTTGGTCTTTGGAGACACTGACTTTGTGATGTGTATGGAAGAGAAGAGCATCAGGGTCTGCAGGATGCCAGACAGTCAGAGATTTGGGCTTATTCCTCGTGACCCCAGGAGGATGGAGTTGCTCATACTGTGGTTCTGTGTGGGCTGCTGTGAAGACGGAAAGCTACACCCAGTGACCATTTTTAGTTAAGAATAGTTGCTATTATTTAGCATAACAACATGGACAGTGTATCAAGGGAATTTCTAAATTTGTAAGATAGACAGAATCGATGACAAAAGTCTTTCTTGAAAGCTAATTGTTTCAGGCATATCCAAAACCGTGCTTGCTTTGCTCCATTAGTCGGAGGGGGGAGGCCAGTCACGTGGGAAACACTGAGTGCAGCATGCTGAGCTACAGGGGCAGATCCCATAGCCCGTGCTGGTTTTGCTGAAGTTTTGGGGAGGGACAGAAATAGAGCCCAAGATCCTCACGCTGTTCGGAGGCAGCTGCCATCAGTGTCACAGGGACAAGGGTCCTAAGACCTCTGCCAGGTCCCCTTCCTGTCCGGCCCAGACTTGTTCTCCGGGTGCCCTCTGCATACCCCACAGGGCACTCCAGTGAGGGCACCAGCTGGCACTTGGATGGTGGGGTGCTCTGAGCAGCATTTCTGGTGGTGGTGACTTATTTTCTTTGTGGGGGAATCTCTGTTGGGTATTTCTGGCATCGTCAAGCTCGTTAACTGCTGCTGTGAGTTCAGTCCTACTGAGGCATGAGGTGGGGCTATCAGGTGTTTGTTATTAAACAGCAAACTGGGGAGCGGTTGGGCTCTCCCAGTGAGGTGCTGCAGCGTGCTGTGTCCTTGTGCTCCTTCTGGCTGTGCTTCCTGGCTCAGCCACCTTGCAGCGCCTCAGGAGGAGGCCTCGGTGCTCTCTGCTCTGCTGCCTACATTCAGCTTTGCAGCCTGTGGTGTGCGCTGCTGAAATACCCACAGTAGTTTTGTGCCTGTAAGTACTTGGGGGACTTTCTGTGTGATTGTGTGACTAAATTTGTCCTTCAAAGTTACCATCTATGAGTAAAAATTCAGCTACCATTTCCATACTGAATCTTCTTCTGTGCTCCAAATGTTATCCCATTCCATCCACCCATCAACTGAAAGTGTCAGGAGCTGTTCCCAGCAGTGAGGCTGGTGCTGTGTTGAGATGCTTGTAGTCTTGTGAGCCAACACCTCTCCATGTTCTGTTTATACCTATTACAATTTTTTTTTTTTTTGTATGTAAGTTTAAGGTTCTCAGTGACAGTTCTGTGTTTTTACTATGCTTAGGAAGAAGGGATCCACATTTTTGAATAAGGATTATAGATTGTAAAATAATAATAAAAAATCAGGCTTGTAAGAATCTGGACCATGTTGCTAGTTATGTCATAGGAAGCAATTGAAATAAAGATGTTTTTTTTTTTTCCTTTCTCTCTCTTTTTTTCCATTGTCATGAGTAATGCTGTAGTATTTCTAGGAATAAAGAAAAAAACATGTCAAGGAGGGGTTAAAAATATTGACTTTTGGTACTTATAATAGGAAGACTTTTCTTAGTTCTGTAGGCAGGCTCGTATCAACTTTGAATTCAATTTAGGGATTGAATTTAACATGCGTAACCCACTGGGTTTGAAACTATAAAGGGACTTAAAAATGTACAACAGATAGGACCTTAGAAGTCTAAAGGATCCTTCACAAGATGAAAAGTATTTTATGTTGTTTGAGATACAGTAGTCTCTGAATTACACTTCAAAAAGCTTAACACATCCTTAAAATACATTTACAAGGGAAGATAATAATGTACAGTTTTAAATTTAGGCAGTGCATGTTCACCAATAAAGTTTCATCATATTGAATAATTTAAGCTAGTGTGGATATTGAACTTAAAGAGAAAACTGAAAAATGTGGAGACCCCTGCTTAGCGCTGATGACTGTGTAATGCTGTGAATGGTTGTAAATTCTTTGGGGAATCCACCAATGCATTCTTCTTGTATATTTATAAGAAAACTGTGGTATTAAAGTTTCATTTTCGTCTGTTTTAAACCTAAGCAAAAACAGGAATATAAAAGCCATTGAGGAATGCAGAAGTATTACTAATGTTTCAGAAAATGGAATTATTAACCATAACACAATAATGCTCAAGGCCTGCTAGATGTTGCCTACTGATCAGCCCGCCTTGAAATTATGTTTATTTGCTTAAGTGAGTTTTTGGTTTATATTCTGTGAAAACAGCCTTTTTTTTCTTTTTTTTTTCTTTCTCTTCTGTGCATGAACCCAAAATTGCTTAGTCTGTGTCCTTTTCCCTCGGATGCGATACCATAGCAGCAGCACCAGAAGCACACGCAGTTGCTAGCTAGGTAGCTTATTATTATGGTCACACTCCAGCACACAGCATACTTGTTGGAAGTTTCCAGAAATATTGCACTGCAGTCATTTTCCTTGCCGTTATGCTAATGGAATCAGGAAAATCAATTGTCCTTAAGGAACAGGGGAATGAGATGTGCTGTAAATGCCACAGGATGAGTGATTGGTTGATTGCAGGGATGGTGATTCAAACGCGCCTCATCTCTACATTATCCTGATGAATTTTTATGGCCCTGCCTTTTTTTCTTCTATAGCTGTGGAGGAAGGTTTATGGCTTGCAGCTTTTTAGTTGATTGAATGCAGCTGGCATTGTTGCAGTGCAGAACAAATAGGTACTTTTTCTTTACAGCCTTAAAAGTAGATTGAAGAAATTGCACACCAACATTTTTGCAACAAAAGCATTCTTAAAAATGCAGATATTTTATGAAATTACTTTGCTCTCCTTCTCTACTGTCAGTAATCTTTCTATCAGAATAAAGGGCAAAAATTGCTTGAGATTCTAGAGGAACATAGCTCCAATTTTTTATTCTTATCACAAAGAAAGCTAACTAAGGAGTTTCATTAGTATTCATTTTAGCCCAATGTAATTTTCTCCTTCCTAGTAACAAAAAAAGAAAAAAACGTATGCCTGTAACACCACTGAACCAAAGAAGGTCATCCTAAGTATATCAGCGTTTTCTGTAACTCTTTCAGATTGTATTCACAAGGTAGTAAAGATAACTGCTTCAGCTCAAATTATAATAGTTCTAGTTACAGAATATAGAGCACTATATAATACAAAGGGTCTTATTTGATTGACTAAAACAACACCCATGATCAGCTCTGAGTGCTGACTTGCTGACAGCTAAAACCAAACACATAAGAGCTTTCTATTTATGTCCAATTAATTTGCTGATAATTTATTCTCCCACTATACAGTTTACACATTATAGACCATGTTCATGTGACGCAGGGAGCCTTTTTATGCAGCGTCTTCAGAGTTGGGAACAGCCTGCTTTTTTCCCTTTGAATTAGCAATCTTTGAGGCATTAAAACTTGGGGTTACAGTATTTCCTCACTGAGTTCTATAGTTACACCATCATGACTCAGGACTCTTTGAATATTTTTCCATTATGTTTTGCATATATTTAATATTTTAAACCGTAAGAGCTCTATAGTAGCTATGCACGGTGACATCTGACACAGCCATGTCTGCGCATTTCTAGCCTGATTTATATCAACTTCGTTATTCTTGGGTTGCTCCTAAACAGTGCCTTCCAGCCACATGATTACTTGCTAATAGTTATAGGAATCCGTGAAAATTTAAGATGAGCTCAACACATTTTTATCCATTTGTGCCTAAATCCAGTGATGATATCTGTAAGTGAAGGAGCATGCTATTATTTTAAATACAGAAGCGCTGATTCACCACTGTGTTTAATCTCATATAATAAATTGCATCTGTGCCAAGCGGGTGCAAAATACCACTGCTGATGTGATTGGGGAATTCTGACTTGATCGCATTTTACACTGAGTTTGCACAGGTGTTAATATCAGCATGAGTGTAAGGACATAGGGAATGCTTCCTAAAATTAAAAGAAACCCTCTGTATGGAAAATTAAGTTCAGATTTATGATATTGTAAGGTTTCAGTTTCACATGAGCATCACTGAAATCATAAGATACCTCTAAGATTTGAATCAAAACTGGGTTTAACAAGAAACCTATATTCCAAAGGATCATGCATGTGTAACAGATGATAGTACACACACCAGGTAAATGCAGGTTTAAGTAGGACATAAGTAACACGCAGCGCCTGTCCTGTGAATTTCACCTACTGACAGCATTATAACGAGAAACAGAGGTGCCAGATCTTAGGGCTTACCTTAACAGAGCAAATGCAATATGATTTTTTTTTTTTAGCATTATGATGACTCTGTTCACAGATGTCATGGATATTGATGACACTATGTTTTAGTTTTTGCCGCCAGGTTACTGGAAGCAATTTTATTTTTATTCTTTTATTCATCCTGTTACCTCTGTTATCAACACTTCCCTACAAAATCTGCACTCATGTTTTCTTCTTGTTTCAGATACGTACCCAGATAAAATTATTGTGAATTGCAAATGCCCGTTATTGGAAATATATACTCTCTGGGTTTATTGTCTGTCAGATAGATTTGCTTGAATTTAATTTTATGTACATAATATTCTTCTTTCCAGTGTCCTGGTTTCACAATGAAGCAATTTCCTCCAAACTGGTAATTCATTAATGTGAAGTGGTAATGACCTTAGCTTATTTGTTAGTGATGATTTTTTTTTTTAATCTGAAGCACATAAATGTAGCTTCATTAACACATTTTATTGTCAGAATAGCCAAAGTTTTTTGTGTTCTGAGTGGTCGTGATCTGTATCAGCCACAGTGAAACAGAAGAGCAGGAGCTGCATCATGAGGGCTTGCCAGCACAGATTCATGTCTTCTGACGCACGTGTGGACTCCAAGGCGACTTACATTGATAATGCTTTAAGAATGGCTTATTATCATAGTTACACAGGCAGCGAGCCAGAGTCAGCTCTCTCTGACTAATACGGGTGGTCTTTCTTGTTAGCGTTTTGGTCAACTATCTAAGGGGATGCAAGGAAGTAGAAAGAAACCATTTTGAATATTAATGAGTGAGGGAAAATCACTGCTCATCAGCTTACAAAGCCCGCTGTCATTCTGGTGAGCAGCAACGAGAAGACATTCCTACGTCTGCTTAGGCAGCAGAGAGATATTCCCCTTGGAAGTACGGGGGCTCTAACAGTCCTGTCTCCCGTGGACGTTTGTGTTTTCAGTGCATTTATTTACATTAGGGTTGTTTGTGCTGTATTATGCCTGATTGAACCAAAGTCTCTTGGAGAGCAAAGCGCTTTTATTTTGACATTTTCACATGGAAGTCAGCCATCACCCCTATAAGGAGAGTAAGCAAGATTTATGATGGGAATATTGATTTCCTTTATACTCTGCTATAAAATACATCCAAGCACAAAAGATAAGCTAGACCTCTTTGTTTGCTTCTTCATGCCATCTGATGTCAGGACTTGCTGGAAGTGCCATGATATTTTAAATCATAATGCAGTGAGGAAGGCAATCTGGGATTGTCTATACATCTTTATATCTGTATTTAAAAACCTCTCAGAGGGTGAGAGCTTTAGCAAGGCTGAACACAACCTGCAGCCCACAGGAAGGGGGAGATGCCTTCTGAGTGGCCCCGCGGCACCGTGCCTAACGCACATGGCTTTTGGGGACCATCTCCATTGCTTGCTCACACCTGTGCTTTAGCCTTCCTGTAACACGTCTAGGTCAGGGCAGCATAGTCTCCAGTGAAGGGAAGCATGGCTGCGCTCCTCTGCTCCAGTGCTGGCAGAATTCCCAGTTTTCGGGACATGTTTATGCCTCTCTACTTCCCTATCTGCCATGAGGAAGCTGGAGCAAGGATGAAGTTCTCAGCTGTTGTTACCAGGCCTGTGTCCCATCCAAGCACAGCTCATCGGAACACAACACTTGGGCCAGGTTCCCACATGCTTTGTATACACGGTTTGTGTGAAGTGATACGAGCGGTCACGCTGAATCTGTGAGCCATGCCTGGCTCCTGATAACGTGACTGACAAATATCTCTTTGCAGTGAGAACACGATCAGCCCAACAGCCAAAGGTAAGTATGTGTAGATTCAAGTCTTTCCAGGATTTGCGTCCTGGTAATTCCGTTCCCTCACCTTTTGCTTTGCTTATGGGCCTGATTTTTTTCCAGTGTAAGCTCTCTGAGGTAGAAACAACACGGAATATAAGTCAAATGATGTTAATAAATACTGTGACTTTCTGTCATTTGCCAATTTGAAAAAAATTACTGAACACTTCTAAGATAGCTAGCGTTAATAATGCACAAAAACACATTTTCTCCTCTTCTCTTTGGATCTCTCCTTATTACACATATGGCTTGACCTTAAAAAAAAGAATGAGTAATTTTTTCTTGGAATGGAAAATCTTTCTACTTTGGGTTTAAACTGAAAATAGAACCTAGCTCAAAAACCAGAAACTGAAATTCCTGATTGTTTCAAATGTGTGTTGCACAGAGTGCTACGTGCCTCAGTATTCCTTGTTAGAAACCACCAACAGAAAAGAGAAATATCAGTTAACCTTGAAATAAATTTGGGAACATAAACACATCCTTTTGTGATTCTGCTTAGTTAACGTGTACTATGAATAGAAAACTAACAAAATCGGGAGAATCTGATTACTATAACGTAATCCCACTAGAGGGTGCAACAGAGTAAATTATTTCTTGCATGGCAATGTGTTAGATTTGCTGAGAATCAGAATGATTCCTTGTGACTGAGCCAGCTCCAGGAGTGACTGAAGCTCCAAATGTGAAGTACTGTCTGCCTGCTGCTCCTCGGTCATCAAGGCTAAGGCATCAAGGCAGTTCTTCTAGTAACTAGGCACTACCTGAAGCAGAGAGCTTTATTCTGAATTGTTCACTTAAAGCCTTTCTAGAGCAGTCTGTTCTGTGCAACACGAGAAACGCAGAATTATCCACCTTTATGTTGGGATTAGATATGATATAGTTTTAACATGGAAATATCTGATATGTGTATTTTTCTTAAACAGACACACATAGCTCTTCCAGTCTTTTTTTTTTTTTAATTTGGAGATGCTGTGAATGGCAGATGTATCAAGTAAGAGCCATTTAATGTTTCAGTTTCTTCCTGTTCTGTTTTTACCATGCTTAATTTACATGCTATGCTTTGATGCTGTGCACCCATTTTTTTAGCTGTAAGTGCAGATTTCACATATTGTGTGTATTCCAACAGAGAAAGAAAGATTTACTGGTATCCCATACAAAAAAAAAAAAAATTAAAAAATCCAAATATAATTATGCAGTGGCATTCTATTTTAATGAAAGTTACAGATGGATACAGCTTCTGCTATCCAATAACAGCTGATGTGCAGCCAAGGTGTGTACTGTACATACATGTTAACAGTGCTGAACCATTTCTGTAAAAATTAGATTGTTTCCTGCAGCAGTTATCTGTATGATAAGTCTTTCTGGTTTTCCTTTTGTTATTATTCTGTGCTTGGAGAAAGCCAGTCTCACAAGTACATCAGGGTTCATATACTATTCAGCCAATATTTTCTGTATATTTGTTGAACAGAGCTATTTGGAAAACAATGCATTAAAAATGCAAAAAAAAAAAAAAAAATCCTTCAGAAAGCCGTTTGTGAGCAAAGTGATTTGCAATTCCTTGCTGGATTTACAAGATTATTTACTCTTCCTAATGGTGCAGCGTCAGCCTCATCCGTGTGTTTTGACCGTATGTTTGCTGCCAGGATTCCTTGGTCAAGGGCTGCAAAGGGGTGCTGGGTGAAAAAGAGCAGTTCTGTAATCTTTCTGAAAACAAATAATGAGAGATTGTGCAGATAATTTTTGCAATACAATAATTCACCGATGTGCGTACATGCGTGTCTGTTTGAGTGGACTAATAGCAGTTTCAGAACCTCTAGCTTTGTATGCTGTCAGAGAAAAGATAAGTTGAAATAACATAAGGGTCTGGCGTAAATTGAAGAAATATGGGAAATTCAGTTAAAGGCTGAAATGCCATCTTCAATTCACCCCTGCTGTACTTGGTTATTGCAGCACACTTGGTACAGGAGGTCACCCACTGTTCAGAGTCTCGTCTAAGAGAAGGCACTATTATCTGTGATGCACAGGTACAAGAGGATGAGTGAAAGATGATGTTTTGACCCAACTTTGGAGTTTTCCCTGACTTCACTCAGTTTAAATGAGTCTTTTAATGTTACTTTGGCAGGTTTGTCCTCTAACAGAGTCTCCCTTTTTTTTTTTTTTTTTTAATTGACGTTAGTTTACAAAGTTTTCTTTTTGTGTGTGTTTATTATATCCATATATTTATGGGTCTGAGTTGTCAGGGTCACTCTGATGAGCAGCCCGAAGTGCTACGGAGGAGCTGGTCTTTCCTTGAAGTACTGTAATGAAGATTTGGAATAATTATGGGCTAGCATTAAAGCTGCAGCTGGGGCTTCATCGTCATTTGAACAGGTATTTAATAAATTTTTAGAAGGATTCTTTAAATGCCCTGGGCTCGATCCATGCGACGTTAGCTTCTCTGGCGTTTGTCTCCATGGAGTCCACTCTGTTCAGCAGCTACAAAGCCAAGCATGACGTAGTCCAGAGGGAGATCTTCTTTCATGCACAACTGCATAACGCCTTGTTGGGCCGAGGCTCTCTGACAGCATTTTTAAAGAGTTGAGTTGCCAGGATCAGTTAATGTACTTGGAGATCCCGGTTCCACCCTGCATCTTAACAGGGGGACGTACAAACGCATTCCTGATTGTTTCAGAGAAGGCTTTAAAGAACCTTTGTCCTACAATTCTGGAGGCTCTGTGTGATGGGCAGTTTTGCTTTAAAGGCCAGGTGGGGGTGGCTGACCTTGTTGCCCTTAATCGATGAGAAAGGAAAGGCCAGTGGCCGGGGTAAATGTCCTGCCCTTGCTTACAGCAGAAATCTGCAAAGAGAACCAAGCAGAAGCACTTCATACATGCATTCAGAACATCTGTGCTCAGCGCTAGGACTGTTAAATGATGTCTGCTTTATCATGTATCAGTTTCACACATGATAATTAGTTTATCTTTTCATTTCTGCTTTAAGAAAGACTGGCCTCCCACGTTCCTGGCTGCCTTTGTTCCTTCCTGCCCTCCCCTGCCCTCTCCCCCATTACCGTCCTCAGTCAGAGCGAGGTCAGGGAGGCAGGTTTGGTGTGCCACATAACCGAGTAGCTAGTAGACTGTAAGATCAGGAGTGGAATGGGAAGGTCCTAAAATAGGTCTGGTGCCAATGAAACACATCCTTTTTTCCTTACTCCCTCTGAATTTTCTTATTCTTTAAGCTTTGCTAGTTCAACTGCATGTGGGCTGTGCAGAACAGGGGCAGAAGCAAAAGAAACCCAAACAAATAATAAAATTACCATTTTTCCGTACTGGTCACAGGTTATGCTTACAACACAAAATTAACACCTCTGCTCTGTATTACGAATAGGGATCTAGTAGGCTTGTTATTTCTGCATGTTGTGCTTGAGCCAAAAAGTGATTTCAGGGGAAGTTGTAGAAATCTATGATCTTGATCTACCTGGTATTCTGAGTTTTTGGGCAACTATACCTTCAGATGGCACATTGCTGTGCAGTTATCATGGTCTGGGTTAAAAACAGCAACAACAACCAAAAAAAAACAGTTTGAAAGCTCTTCCAGCTTTTGGCACCTAAATCCTTTGGCATGTGGATTAATTTAGAATAAATTGACAGTCAGATCAGCAGACCCAATATGTGCTTCATTAAGTGTTTGACAAAGACATCTCGGGCAGTAATCAGTGCATAAGACTATTGATGCTTTCTTAGTAGTGGTACAGTGTGGTACATGATAGAGTGTTAGTTGGGTGTCCCAAAATGTTAACATCTGTCACCAGAATTACTGTAGGGAATATCCTGCTGTAGATATTAGAGAGGCAGCTGCATATCTTGGATGTGGCCGTGTGGTAACCAAAGGCATAAGCTTACTTTTTAGCAGAGATCTAAACAGAATGGTGTGGCCTGGAGCGAGCGTGTTGGATTTTTGCAGAACCTTGTTCCTGTTATAATAATGGTGCTCTGTGGTTATGTAGAAGGTGAAAACTAAGGTATTGTGGTGCATATATCAAGTTGCTTGGCCATGACAGAATTTTTTCTTATTCAAATGCCTGTTGAGGTCATTGGGAGCTTGTTTGCATATGCTCTGGATACATACCCTTAAGATTAGACCTTTCTACATCTATTACCAGTGAGATGTGGGCATGTCCAGAAGAGAGTTTAGCAACCTGGAATAGCTTGCTTCACAGCAGAAGTGCAGAAGGATTCTTTCAGTGGTAAGCAGATCCCTCCCTAACCAGAGACAGAGAAAGGTTATACTCCTTTGCCAGTAACTAAGAGTAGTTTCCAAACACATTTGTAAAATAATGTCTAGACAAGCACTTTTTCAGTAATTTTTTTTGAACTAAAAAGATGTGAAGAGACCAAATTTTGACAGTAAGTGAGCTGTAGGGGCTATATCATAGGTCTGCTGGAATGTCATCCCTGCAGGATGTAGCATTGACCTCAGCTTTGGGGGACTCGTCTGTGCCTCTCAGACAATGCGTTCACAGCGTAAGAAAGGAAGCCTGAAGTGGATGTTTGGTGAAGTTTCCTGTAAACGCTCCAAACATACGTCAGAAAGTGGGTGCATTGATAGGCCCTGCCTGGACAGCGTCCTCTGTGCTCCATTTCTGTTCTGAAGCCACGCGTGGTACTACTGAAGGACAGAAGGGATATTTACTAGACATGCAGCATCTAAATAAGAAAGCATTGCAATTTTGAAGTTCAGTGCCTCATACTGCCTATGATTTGTAGGACAAAGCCAAAGCACAGATGGAAGATAGACTTGTAGAAAAATTTTAAGGATGGAGAAGCCAGCTTTGTCTTGAATAAACTACATGAAATGCTGTTTCCTTTAAGATAAAGACTGAATGGCTATTTTGCTCCTTGAGAGCTCCTACATTACAAAATTCTGTTTTTTTAGTATTATTAGATTTTTTTTTAATAAAAAAAAATCCTAGAAGACTTTTGTAGGTAAAGAATTCAGCTGTAGTAATTGGCAGTGGAAGCTCTTAATTAATTAGCAGATTTTTTTTTTTTAATTCTTGTGTTCCTAAGTATAGTATCAATTTTCAGGGAACACATGGCAATCACTTGTATGTTGACATTTCCTAGAAAAATCACTTGGATACAGTGTAAAAGGAATGTTATCTAATATACAGAAAATTATTTATGATTTTCTAAAATTTTAGCTCATTCTTCTGCTGCCCAATCATTCATTCTGCTTTTATTTTTTTCTTAAAGAAACACTATTCAAACTACTCTTATGGTACAATGTTTGTGGGGTCCATGGCAGTATCCAACACAAATTTGTCTTTCATTTAATACATTTTTCATAGTTTTTCCTAAGAGGGTCAGAGGTGATTTGTTTTTCTCCGCTGTGCAAAGGTTTGGGATAAGACAAGTGGCTGAGGTTCCTGACACATGCAACGAGTGAAGAGAACCTCATGGCACACCGGTGTGCAAACAGTTGTGTGAGGAGATGCTCAATAGTGCCTAAATATCAGTTTGGTTTGCCAGAAGTGCAGCATGAATTGGTGGGTTGAGATAAGGAGAGAATGATTACATATCTGGATGGGAATGCTCTGACTGACTTAGGACAGTTGGCTTAGTTCAGGGAAATAATTGGCAGGTGGCTTTTGTCCTGTTTGCTGACTTGAGCAGTTCAAGAATTGTTGCGATCTTGTGGGATACCTATAAGAAATCTGTATGTCACAGACTGCATGTTTAGTGCTCAATTCAAAGGTAAGCAAGAAAATGGCTTGGAGGAGCCTGCACAAGTTGGGGAAGAAAAGTAGTTCATGATGGGAAGAGGAAACAGAAGAAGAAAAGGCCAGGCTGTGTTCGAGTATACAGAGATAAAATTGGATGAAATGCCACAGGTAAGCGTTTGCAGGGTGACTGAAGGCAGCCCCATGCAGTCAGCAGCAGCAAGAAGGCTTTGCTGAGCCCTGAAAATTTGTGCTGTGGGGAAATGAGTATGAAGAGATGTTTTGGCTTTGGAGTGCCAGTATGCACATTTTAATTGTTTGACAAATCCCCTGTAAATGAAGAGTGGTGAAAGGGATAAAGGCTCAGCTTCAAAAGTTATCTATCTCTGAAAATTAGGCCTTCACACCCAGGAATAGAAATCTAAGGCAGGGCCCTTGGAAGCCAGTACACAGGCTGTCAGCCCTTCGTTCCATTTGGAACACGTTTGGCAACTGGAGAATTATGGTAGGGAAGCAATAAAGAGCTCAGTTATCTGCTGCCTTTCACTTTGTCTTGTTGCCTAAATGGATGCAGAATGCCAGATCGGAGCTCTGCTGTTCCTGTGGTGGTGGCTTGTGTGGGTGCACCCACAGCTCCCCTTTGCTCAGGAGACCGAGGGACAGAGGAGAATCAGGTCCGTGACTGCTTTTGGGGTGTGCTGCGCACTGAGGATGTCGTGTAGCAAAGAGGGATGTGTGTCAGCACCAGGCGGTGTCTGGCACTCTGTAGATCCGGGCGTTGTAGCAGAGAAGACCTCGTCAAATCAAGGATTTTGTTAAGCGAGGATGTTAAGTGAGCCAAAAGCTACAAGAACGTTGCTGTGGGCCCCATCTGGGAAAATGCCACAGATGAGATATTGTGGGAGTATGTAACAGGATAAGTGGTAGGAAAAATGATATCTCAACATATATAAATCCTCAAAAATACATGAGGGTATAAAGTCTTAATATTAATTTCAGTGATATTCACAGAATTTTTTTTAAAGTGTTACCTCTAGGGGCTGAAGTAAATAGTCCCCCTTAGTATAAGCGTTTGATTGAATTCCCAGTGTGCCAAAGTCGTTGGGTATCACTAGTAGTTTGGAGTTACATGAACTGAAATAATGATCAGTGTAATCAAATCCAGCCCAGCGCTGCAAGGCACAAGCTGATCATTTGTGGAGATCAGGAAGGAAACCTTCCATCCCTGTGCAGGGTTGCTTAATGGGTGAGGTACCTCAGGGAAAGCAT
This sequence comes from Anseranas semipalmata, assembly GCA_013399115.1. Lineage (NCBI taxonomy): Eukaryota > Metazoa > Chordata > Aves > Anseriformes > Anseranatidae > Anseranas > Anseranas semipalmata. The sequence goes on from VXAA01004871.1 coordinate 611,769, forward strand.
TTTGTTTTTCATTTCTTTCACGGATCACTCAGGGGTGAGTACCATGCCATGGACTCATCTGTTGAGGGGAGTCATTACAAACAATCCTCAGGAGATCTCGCTGACTAAAAATTAGTGAAAGAAGGTGAGAAAGATCCCACCTGCGTTAGTTTCCTTCAGGCTACTTAAGGGCTCCGTTGTAGCTCAGTCTATATCACTAGTTGAGGGAATAGGGATGCACTAGAACCTCTCTTACACCTCTGCATGAAAAATTTGTACACCAAGACATGGTCATTACATGAATGTTCAGACCAACATAGGAGGACAGAAACTTTGGAGGACTAGAGGGGACCTTGGCTGAAACTTTTCTCGGTTTGTGCTGTTGGACTGCAACCAGGAGCTTAACATGGGCATAGGCCAGCAATAGAAATATCCTGGGGAAAACAGGGAAGGAACTATGGCTCTGGGGCACTGCAGATTGGCAGTAATTTTCAGTTAATTCAGTACCCCGTGGTAAGGGAAGCCAGAGCTCGGTGAAGCTGTGGTGCAACACTCGCCCTGTACTGACCCTTGCTGTTGCTCATGAAGGGCAGCGGTGCTGGAGCCGGCTGGGCGGCGTGGAGCTGCTTTGTGCACTACAAGCAGCCACGCAGGGAGATGGTGGATTGTGGGCCACTAATGTACGTCCACATCATGCCTCCCTTTCTACTGATTTTCTCAGAGGGCAAAACCTCGGAAGCTAGTCTTGAAAATGCTGCAGACAGCTCAAGATGCTGACCCAACATGAGAGGTATTTCCTCAGGGTATCATGAAGGAAAAAATAACACCCTCTCTGAAAGCCCTGGCAAGGAGAGGGAGAAGATTGGAGAGGAATGTATTTTGAACAGAGCCCCTAATTTTAATGTTGTAGTGCCATGTACCTAATCAAGAAGGACATCTCTTCTACCCAAAAGGGCTTCACATTGCTCCTTTTTTAAAGTCACATTCTTAGGTGGGTCATTTACATAATGTGTAATCACGATAATATCATTCATGGAGGCACGTGATGTAAATATTATTATGATTACTGATAAATGCCATAGCCATTTCCAGTAAGGAGATGTGTAAGTTAAGAGAAACGTTGTGTACTGAATCATGAAACCCTTAAATCTGAAACATTTTCCCCCTTTATTTAAACCAGAGGTACAGAATTCTTCAGGCACAGGTCTTCACTGGAAATTTTCCAGCCTGAGCCTCATTATATGGACCATTACTACATTTCTGTAAAATCTATTGATTTCAGCCATTGTGATGTGCTGGGAAAAATACCCCGTTCAAGGTTTTAATCGCAGCTGTAGCCTCCAGGCTGACCAGAAAGGGACACAGAGCCAGTGAAGAGCACAGATCGTTCTCCTAAAATGATGCCATCAGCACGGGTGGGTGGACTGCTTGGTCTGGCCCAGAAGGCCACGGGCAGGGGACAGGGGCTTGGAGCATGCGTTCCTGAGCCAGCTGCTGAGCCGCAGCCTGCTGGCACAGGAGGATCGGCTGTTCTGAAACAAGTGTCGGGAAGTGTGCTGGTGCTGTGGATACATTTTAAAAAGTGATTTGTGCTCTTTCCTGAGCCTGTAATGAGAGCAATCAGAAAGGCAAGATGACTCGTCAGAAAACATGAACGGCTAGATACTGAAGGAACAGATCTAAGTCCTGCATTTATTAATCTCAGTTACATGAGATATACATTAATATATTAAATGCATTTGTAATGTAGTTGCCAGTTAAGTTTTTCACTGACTTTAAGATAATTGGAAGTTTTCCAAATCTCCTTTGTTTAAATGTATGTTTAAACCAAAAATAACATTTCACAGTGTATGGAGTGATGTAGATAAGACAGCCAGCTTTGTGCATCCTTTCTGAATATGCAGAGGCTGAAGAGTTTGTCAGCAGGGAAACCTCTGGGATGGAGGGTAGAATAGAGTACCCTCACCACTGGAATGTAGGGATGGTACCTCCGACTGGCTGTGGACTCAGCTCTCAGCAAGTGCTTTTCTCAAGGAGTTTTGGTGCCTGGTTCACAGATTGCAGCTGTCATGGAGCACACATCACAAGGCCATGCATTATGAATGTGTCTGTCTTTTAACTCGAGGCACAGGAGAAGTACAAAGATAAATTAGGCCCTCCCTAAATGAACAAATGGATGACTTTCTAAACTCATACAAGTCAAATCTTGGGTGTGCAAAACACTATCACAACCTCTGGTGAAAGGCATGTGGCTGTGCTCTCTGTACTGGTTCATCTGGAGAACCTTGGAGTTGTAGTGCAGCCCTTTCTGCAGTTCTGACTGTGAAGCTGATATACTGGGAAGAAGTGGGGATCTTGCAACAGGTTGAAGGAAGTTATATTGTCCCCTGTTCCTGTTTTTCAAAAAATGTAAGAGTAAAATTTAGGGCATTTCTGATATATATATAGATAAGACAGCCAGTGTGTGAATGCTCCCAAATGAGTCCAGAATCCAAGCCCCAGCTGCAAGCCGCCTTCTGCTAATGCAGCCTTAGCATGAGTGCATGGATGATTGAAACTACCAGCCCGAGCAGATCTGGGAGCAAAGGTGTGAGGAGTACTAATATATTTGCAGAAAACAGCACTTAATTAGCTGACTGTGGTTTTTGCAATTTCTGGTTGTTCTTAACCTGTAGCAGCCTTATGAGCCTTTGTCTTATTAAGGGGTGCCAAGGCCAGTGCCCTGGTAGCTATTTAGTTGCCTTGATTTCTGTGGGAGTTAGGTGGCTCAGCACTTCTGAGGCTCTGAGTCATAGTTCAGTTAATGGATTTCAGCTGCAGAACTTCTAGTCAGTTGTGAATCAGGTGGCTATGTTGGTATTGGTTTTAAATGAAACACCTCATCTTGGTCAAAATCAATGTTTTTCTTTGTGCGTAGTGTCTCTAAAGTCTACCTGTAGCTTGTTCCAGTCCTCTTTATCTCTTCTGTACGGCAGGGCTTGTCACATGGAGAAACAGCCCTGCCTCTATTAGTGGTGATGAGAAGTAATTAAGTCTGTAGCACAGAGTGACACCATTTTTGTGGGATTTTCTCCTAAGTCTAGGAAAACAGTCCAATACTATCTCTGTTTTAGGCTCAGTACAGGATCTAGAAACTGGATGTACACTCAAAATCATTTACCTTTGCTTAAATTTTAGATGTGATATCACTTTTAATAAAGTATATAGAGACCTAAAATAAAAGTAACATTACTGTGATGGTTGGCTTTGGTTTAAATCTCTGTAGATTCACTCAAATGCTGAAAGACTGTCTTAGTAAAGGACAAGTCAGACATCACGTTGGTTTGGGAAAGCCTGAAAGACTGGAACCCACATATTAACAAAGGTGAACCTGTTTAATCAGCTTCATTTTGAAGCCAGAGGAAAAACAAAAAGAAGACACCTAATACATTAATATTTTATTTTTAACATCAGCATGCTATTTGTAACTGATCTGATGTAAAAATAAATACATCACTTTAAACTGGAAATCCTCTTTACTTTTCTGTGGCAGGTTCAGCATTTTTTAGAATGGAGAGACTGTAAACTCTGAAATGGTTTTTGTTCTCTGCTTGTATGGCAAAAATACAGTGGAATGTTAGTCCATGATTAAGGCTGTTATATATAATGATTATATAAACAACATTTATATATTCCTCTTAGAGGAAAGTGCACACAGTGCAGTGGCTACCCCTACATGCTCTATCATGTAAACAAAAGTCAGAACACAACTTTTCATTCTCAAATTTTAGTGAAGCTATCTTTAAAGCAGAAGTGTACACAGATGTAAGGTTTTCCTGGTAACCACAGGGTTTATTTATACACCAGGAAACTTGTTGATGTTTAATATTTGTTCAAAAGCTTTCAGTAGTAATTTCTACCAGCCAAAACAACACAATTGACAAGGAGCAAAACCGAACTCAGCCAACAGGCAATTTATGACTCCATTCTGTGCTTCTGCTATCTACGGGTAACAGCAAATGTCAGCGTGGGCACCTTCAGGAAACCCATCACTTGACACCAGAAGGAAGGGTGACCTGCCTCTTAATGGAAATCCTCTCCTTGGTGCTGAGAAGTGGTTCAAGAAGTCACTGGACTTCACCTTGGCATTTCCAACACATTTACTTTCGCTTATACTGTTGGGGAGAAGGGGGGCGGTTGCTCCAAGTCCCTGCTCAATGCCTTATCTCACTTGTTTGGAGGGAGTGTTGAGGTTTTGTTCTGTGCGTAAGAATAAAACTCCCTTGGCAGCAGAGGAGATGAGGCTGGGCAGTCTTACGAACAACTTACCTGGGCACAAGGCAGGACCAAAATAAAGTGTCTTCAGGGGCTCGAGTGCACACATTGCTCTCCTAAAGTGAAACTGCTTGCCACTGATTTCTGCTGCTGCCTGCTGATGCTGCTGGCCCCCAGGCAAAAAGTATATTCATAAAATAATGTAAATTGGATCTCTCAGTATATGCAAGTATTTAACTCACAGCCTGTGTTGGTCAAAGTCCCAGGCTTGGGCAAGAACTGTTAGGGACCGCTGCTTGAAAACACTTTCATGGAAAAACACCATAATAAGAGACAGCTCTTGCTGAGAACTGGAGTCTTGGCTACTTTTTTGGTTTACGTGGATTGATTCAGAGTCAGGACTGGCCTTGAGCAGTGTCCCAGGGGCAAGGGATCCAGGCTGGAGTTGAGTTTTAAGTGAGCTAGATAGCGTTCTCTGTGAACAGAAGTTGTTTAAAGCTGTTTTGAGGCATTACAGGGAGTTCAAGGAAGGGTTAAGCTCTTTCCTGTCTCTAGCTATGTGTATGCAAAATGTGCTCCTTGAATGACTGGTCTGATCAGCAAAGCTTTGCTCTGTGCTCTTTTGCTTGCCTTTTCAGTGAACAGAACAAAATGCTTTATAAACATTTGCTTAATATTTCTTACAACATTTTGAGCTTGGCCTTCTTTTAGTATTTAAACTTAAAAACCTAGTGCACTGAATTACCATTTGGTTATAAACTTCACTGTATCACTTCCCTACTATGAGAAAGTACTCCCTGCACACGAATACCAATTAGTCCACAGTTGTTTATAAAGTGCATAATGGCTGGAGTAGGTTAATACATTTAACAAACAAATGAACCACAAGGCAACCTGGCAAATATGGGATAAAGAAAATATGATGGTTTAAATTCTTTATATAGGCATAAACCCCAATCCCACCAAGATAATCATAAATAATAAACTTCTCATTTTAATAAAAATGTGTTTTTGGAGAGATAAGAAAAATACATGAATTTATGTTAATGCTGCTTGTAGCAGACATCACTGTGAATATTAAGAAAGTGTAGCTTATATTTTAATCACGGTTGTAATTTACATTCACAAAATATTTTGTTCCCTATGGTCAATTAGAAGGGTAAAGATTTTACTTTTTTTTTTTTCTAAATAACTGAAATTAAATGTGTTTGTAAATTGCCGTGCTGCTGATCTTCCTGTAGGAAGATGTACCATTTGCAGGTAATTTGCAGATTCTTGTCTGGAATGGTTATTTAGACACTGACATTTCTCCTGTGTCTGGCCAGGCCTTGATATCAGGGGAATATTTTAGATTACGACTACCCAGGTGCTCTGCTGCAAGGCAGTGCCTCTCACTCGAACCTTTGCTTCTGAAAGAACATTGCTGCTTCATGAAGGGAGGGAGGGAGATGGCGAAAACCTCATAAAACCTGATCTCTGAATCTTCACTGCATCCGCACAGAAATTTTTCTTGGCAGGCAGTTTCTTGGCATTGACTGGCTGTCAGCAGGAGCAGCATATCTCCTGGAAATGTGAGAGTCCAGTTCCTCACACTGAGTGGAGGAGGCTGCACTGAGACTTCTTGCATGACATTTTCTACAAATAGTTATGAATTCATTCTAAACCTGTTTTTAGTCAAAACATGTTTAGCACTGTAATGGGATGAACACAAAGTTCCATTCCAACCAAGTATGGAGCAGTACATGAAGTCCATGTACTGGACTGGTCAAATAATACTTCGTGCTTGCAAGTAAATCTTGGTGAAGTTGGTTCTGGTCCTCCCTTCAGAAGATGGGAGCCTGTGCTTTCTTTAGTTTCCTGCTTATGATTCTAGAATCTTATTTTTGTTTTGACTTAAAAAAAGATCACTGCCAGTCTGCTTTATACCATATCTTTTTCTTTAAGTTTGCTTTATCTGACCCACTAAAACACACTAACATGCCAAGCAATACAAAATGTTAAAATGCAAACAAGAATGTGTGCACTAAATTTTTGGGTTGTAAAGTTTGTGTCATTTAAGCACGTGCTTAAGTTAGGCATGTGCTTAACTTTGCTTAATTCTGTCTGTATTACTGCATGAGTAAATATTTGAAATCATTCTTGTAAGCAGATACTTTAATCCCTGTACTGTAGGACTGTTCTCTGCCCAGGCCAAACCATGTATCATTATTTAGCCTTGTCTTATTTAAATGTCCCCTTGAATTGTGCATAGGTTATTAAGATTATGGCTATCTAATTGCTGTTCTAAAGAAAAGAAGAGTCTCCTTTCTGGATATTTAATGAAAGAAATTTGAATTTATAAGGCTACTCTGACAATTCCTTCTACAGGTCTTGGTGTCCCCTGGTGAACCAGGCAGAGATGTGCTTCTTTGGGAATAGCTGTATGTCTGAGGTGGGTAAGGAAAAGATTGTTCTTAGTGTGTCCAGAGACAGATTTAGTTGTTGAGGACAACTGTTGCGTTGTCGAGGACAATAACTTGCTGAAAATAGGTCCCAAAAGGGACTAGGGTTCTTGATGCTTGGTGTTGCACTCTTATCTCTGGGAATAGAGCTCACAAGCCAAAGGCGGGTGCTTGAATTTTGTGTATGTTGACTAAAGAGAGTTAAAACAAGTATAGTGATGGGAGGGAACTTAAACTGGACAATATGCAGTGCATATTCTGGAAGCATCCAGAACCCTGTCTTTTGTATTTAAGGGGTTCTTTGAGGCCTGCAGTCAGTGATCTCTATGAACACAGATTCAAAGATCATAATCCTTCCTGCTTTTAAAAAGTGCAAGGGGCAAGGGAGGGAACAGGACAAAGCAGCAAAATGCTTGTGATGAGAATGTTCTCCTCAGAAAGAAGGAATTTAGGTTAAATTTTGCTCCAGCTGTGGAGATTGAAACATCCAGCTGCAACCTTCAATAAAAATATTCTTCCTATCAGCAAATTGGCTATTTTACAGTGGTAGCGAGGGATACCTTCTACATCTCCAATTGAAACTGGGCCAATGCACAACCAATTATGCAAGAGTCATGGGGACAGAGAGAGAACAAGCAAGAGGAAGTCTATAATCTAATGGTTAGAAGTGAAAAACAGGGGTGTCAGGATAATATTAGCATTTGAAAGGGGGGGGGGGCACAGCCATACACCTCGTTTGCTACTTGACACGCAGATGCCTAAAGCTTTGCATTGATATAGTCAAACAAAATTGAAAAGTATCAAGGTATGAGGATGCAATAAATGAAGTCATCCAGGCATAGTAGAGTTATATTATTATAGTGATTAGTTTTCTGGACATCAGAAGAGACAACAGTGGAGCATAACCAAGGGGACTTTATTAACACAAATCTGCAAACATCTCCATAGGAAGACTATGCTCCAGAGTTCTCAACAACCCTAAATATGTATCAGGTAAGTCAAACCTACGCTTTCTGTGTGCCATGGGAAGTCCAAAAGTTCCTGACCTCATTGCTGGAAGCAAGAACAAATAGGCACTGATTAGACTCAAGTTAAGTATATTTCACCTGAGGGCTCATTAACTATAAAAGAAAGGGAATTGGGATGCTTTTTGAATGTAATAAAACACAGTGCTTGTACTGTAAAAAAATACTGCCTTGATGGCAAAAAATGTATATAATGAGTTTACTGCTAAAATTATAAAGACACAGCTTAGGAAACAATTTTTCAACAAATAACAAGTAATAACTACAAGAGTGAATGTTAAGAAAGTTTGCAGTTACTAATATGGATACCAGAAAATACAGTACAAAGCAAAAAAGGTAGCATAGTTCCAGTGTATGGTTTAAAGTTATGCTATAATTGGGTATGATGCTGAATATAATCACAAGAAAGATGATAAGCAAATTTGGAGATGTAAAAAAAAACAACAAGGATGAGAGGGAGATACATAATGCTTAATATTGATATTATGTATAGAAATAATAAGCATATCAGATTTTAACTATAGAGTGAAAACAAGCTAACAAAATATACACTTTATTGAAAAAAAACAACAAAACAATAAGAAAAGGGAAGTGTGGCTACTAATTCATCAGGAAATTCATCTAAAGGAAAAAATTAATGAAACCAAAAGGCCATTGGGAACTCTCTACAGAAGGAGTGTTCTTCTCCTGTTAAAAATTATGTGTTTATTAATGTCTAAACAAGTAATGCAGGACTGTAAAAGGATCAAAACGGATCCAGGAGGAGGATGACTTTTTAGTGATGTTTATTCATATAAAATTATTACCGAAACGACGAGAACCTAATCATTTTTAGTGTTTGGTTAATGATTGCAATGTTTCTGGATTCACAGATATTTGCCTCATCAGCCCAATATAGGGTACATAAACAGGTAGCCCAGAAGCTTCACTGTTAAAGCTTAAAGGTTGGAATCAGTTTATAAAACCCAGAGGTGATGGACATTTGAAGATTCCTAACTTTTAAGGGAATATGCTTTATTTCTCTGAATCTCTCAAAACACCAGATGATTTAATTGAAATTTAATTGAAATCCTCAATGTTAGGATTAGAACAACAGTGTCTCTGAGTATGCGCTGGTCTTCATAAAAATAAATTCCATGTCAGAAGAAAGGGCGGAGATTAAGTAGCACTGAAAAAAGGACTTTGAGTAAAACAGAAAATTACACAATAATTATATGATGGGCAACGCCTTACAGAATTCATCTTCAGAATCATGGGAGGGAGGCCTTTGAAGACATTATAAAAGGATACGTATTAGCTTGTATGGTGGTTTTAGGAAAGAAAGTGATGTAGGCACGAGCAGGTAGACTTAGAACACGTTTGCATTGTTTAGTGGCAATATAATGAGATAGAATTCCATGAGAGGATAAATGTGAAAAGTCCATTCTTAGATAGAACCACTACTGACAATAACAAGAGCCCAAACCCCAAATTGGGTTTGCAAACCAAAATTTGTATTTGCAAACAAGTAGCCTTTGTCATTTTTTTCCTCCTAATGGGGAAGAAATTAGGCACATTAGCAGTCAGATATTTTTAACAGGTGATCTGAGATAGCCATAAGATGCTGGATGCTTCTCTGAAATGTGTGGAACCCAAGCATCTTCTTCAGGAGGGCTCCTTTCTGGTGGAGACTGAATACTTAACAGACATCTTTCTGTAGTTAAATAGTTTTGAAATTCAATCTAAATAAGGATGTACCAAATCAACCTTGAGTCTTGAGTCAATAGAAAGCATTGTTTTTGATTGTCCTGGCAGAGCTACAGACAAGAAAGCTTAAACTGATGCAAACCAAACTGTGTTGTAGAAAAAGAAGTCTCTTAGGTTAAGAACAAGAAAATTCCTCTGTGACGTTTAGCACATCACAGAGTCTAAAAAGTCTAAAAGGCTTATTCTCAATGTACAGGTACAGAGAATGTTTTCCTTGGTAGAATCTCTGTGTTTCTCTGTGGAGAAATAAGAAATGCTATCAGAACTGAATCAGCATGGGAAACATCTTTCCTCTGGCATTGGGTTCAAGTGCTTCAAAAACAAGGAACAAGACAAGTCTGTTCATTATAATTTGTTTAATTATTGAACTATTAGTGCCAAAGATTAGGGACACTGAAGAAGTTCAGTAAATAAATGTACTGGGAATAGACATTATATGCTGATTACTTCATGCTAGCTATACAAAGTTTCGGTTTAATGAAATGTAAGCTTTCATTTGGGAACCAGTTTACAGACAATGCCTAAGAATCAAAGGAGGATAACTGCCTAGTGAAAGCAATGTCAAAAGGGTTGGATATATGGGTATAAGTACCAGAATAGAAGAGCTATAGACTTTATCATTTTAAGTTTATGTTATGAAAGTTATCTGTAGTGATGTAAACAGATAGATGTTACCATAGCCAGAATTCATGCATTCTGCCTGAAGACCTACATCCTTTTTAGGGTATTCCTTTTACAATCCTCCAGCTTTATTCTCCCAAGAAAATTAAGTTGTTAATAAGTATTTTATTCTTTGGTCAGCATGAAAAACAATAGGGACAGCAGAATTGCCTAGATCATTGATTTGTAAAGTGATGGATCAGTGTGGAGCTAGGATGCATTTTTACTGGAGCGAATCTATTCTGGACTAAAGCAGAACAGAGATGGGCATGTATGTCATGATTGAATGATGTATCGACTTTTTTTCAAAATTACCGTCCCAAGAAAGTGCATTTATTAATTAGGCCTTAGTGAGGTATAAAGAAAAGAAATTTCTGGGCTGAAAAAAAGAGCATTTAGACTACTAAAATAAATACAAAGATCTCTTCTGGGATACATGATGCTGAAAAGAAGGTATATTACATTAAAATGCTTACACAATAAGTTAATATGGATTACTTGCTTTATTGAAACACTTCTGGAAGAAAATAGCAACAGTAACGGCATAAAAGCATTTCAGACATAGGATAGCATTTTGGTAATTAAGATTATGTCTAGACCATCTAGTTATGACTTTTTTCAGAGATAAACTACATTAAGCTATTTAGTTATGAAGTGCAAATTGGAAATATGAAACATCAGGGAAAGAATAAAATGTAAAGAATGAAATGAGCAGAAGTAAGTGATAAATATTGGCTTTGCTACTCATCAGGTAGTGTTAGTTCTGTGCTGCCTGGTTCACAGAAGATTTTTCTCTGTATAATAAAGTACATTTTGTTGTGTTGGATGTCTGTCTAAAATGCCAAACAAACTGTCTTTCAGAAAAATTATATGGCAGTGTTACATTTCAATGTGTACTGGAAGTCTGACAGGAATAAAAAAAAAACAACCTCAGACAGGGAACTCAGCTAGGTCTTAAAGGTATGCAGTGAGAATTGGTGTGCTAACAAGATTTCAGTTGCCCTTTGTCTATAACCTCTTCTAAGCCTGAACCTATGCCCTATATTAATATATTTTTTAGAAACCACATAGAATAAATGGTAGAATATCTAATAAGAGAGGCATCCTATAGTTAGGGTATTAAAAAGAAGTGTAAAAGTAGTAATAGACCTTGCCTAGGAAAAAAAGGCATCAACAAAACTAGAAATTAAGAAGATGGTATGGTCTAATACTTAGATGAAAGAATAGTAGGAAGAAATGCACTTGTAAAGGAAAATCATTTAAATGTCCTTCCTTAATTGTCCATACTTGTCCTGTCCCGTCCCAAATGTCCCGCTCTCTGCCTTGCTGAAAGTGTTCAGCTTCTCCTTGAAATCTAAATTCGTATGTTAAAGATGAAAGATTAACTGTATAATTAAGCTGTATTTTTTAATTTATAAAACAGGCTAGGGGTTTTCTCTGGCAGTGTAAGATCAATATATATTTTTCTGTAGAAGTCCCAGTCATTGGAGGCTACACTATAGTTTCCGCCAAAGAGACAGCGTAGGGACACTTCACCTAAATTTGCCAATGTAGGGAAAGGATCAGCATCAACAGCACAGGGTAAACAAAAGTTTCATGCAAACAAGCGTTCATTCAGACCACATGCATACTAGTTCTGGGGAGGTCAAAATTTGACTTCTGCCTACCTTGGCAGTATCTTTTTAATTGCCAGCTGCGAGTATCTTTTCAGCACTAAAATTATTTTTAATGTAATGTTTCCTACCCTGGATGAAAATAGTTTTTATAATCTAAAGTGGGACTTGAGCCCAGTATCCCAATATATAAAGCCATTACATTAACCAGCTGAGATGCTCTGTCATAAAAAGATAACTACCTTTACATAAATAACTCCTGACAATGCAAGCAGGGCTCATCTTTGAAGGTGAGAGAGAACACTGTAGTTTATTGTATTATATGAATGGTAAAAATGATATTTATAGACCAGACTAAAATGACCCTAGTGATGAGCACCAAGAGATTTATACTTTAAGGGGAAAAAAACTTTTTAACAACTGACATCATCATCAAACAATTTGTGTTTCTCCGTGAATCTGCGAGCTGAGCCTGGTGTTTTAATGACTAGAAATCATGAATATTAAACTAGAGAAAAGTTGACAGTATTTAAATGAGCATCATTAAGAGACACATAAATTAACAGGATTTTTAGTTCTTGTGGAACCGCCGTTTCAATGTTAATTAAACAACTGGAGTGCTCTTGTGCATTCCCAGCAAACTGTCCCTAATGTGTTCTGCTGAATATCATTATGGGTGGCTGCCTTGCTGTTTAATTATTTTCAAGCTGATTTTTTTTTTTCCGTTGCTGCAGTGGTTTTGTGCTTGTCTTGCATTCAGAAGGTGATGGGGCTTAATCCCAAAGGAGTCTGTCAGTTTGATCTACATGTGGTGCCTATACTGAAATACCCATTTTTGTAACTAATAAAACATGCACATATAGTGTTGCTGCCTAACCCTGCTGAAAAAGCCCCACTATTGACTGCATTATCTTTGTACGTAACAGCCATTTGATGACTTACTGGGATTTTAGCGGTAGTTCTCTATCACAGTGGTAATCATTATTTATTCCATTCTGCACACGCAGGTGGTAAAGAATATGAATTTAGATATAGAGAAGGGAAGCAAAATAAGCATGAGATCTAGTTATTTTATAAATGTGAAGAGAAATCCTACACAAAGCAGTGTTTGCTGTATCTATTTAGCAAATTCACTGTTCCTTTACTTCTACCTACATTAGGTATATATAAACCAGGAATTAAAAGTGTTTCTTTTCAATCTCAGACATTCACCTAGTCCTCTCAGTATCAGGTCTGTAGGGAGCACAGGCTTTGAGTCTCCTTTGACAGACCTTGCCTTGCCAATCTCCTGTGAGGGGCTCTGCAGCCTTCCCCTCCCATGGCAGCGGGTTCTCTGCCTGCCTCACAGGAGTCCCCGCACTGCGTTTGAAGGAGGCACTCCCTCAGACTTTTGCATTTGAAGGCCAGGTTGGATGGGGCTTTGAGCAACCTGGTCTAGTGGAAGGTGTCCCTGCCCATGGCAGGGGGTTGGAATTAGATGGGCTTTAAGGTCCCTTCCAACACCCAAATCATGCAATGATTCTATGATTTATCCAGACTCCGTGTTCGACCGCCTGCTCAGCCAGAGGCCTGCCACAAGGCTCTGTGGACTCTTGGGATTGAAGACCACTTCTGTTTTTTAGGCTTTTGCCCATGTTTCCTCCTCTCTTGCCAGGTGGTAGCTCATACTGTCTGCCTTGAACCTCATGTCTGAACATCACGAAGCACTTCCTTATTGTGTGGGTGACACGCAGGCGCAGCCCAGAAAGGGTGTGGAGTCTCCTCCTTGGAGATCTTCAAAAGCCACCTGGACATAGTCCTGGGCAACCTGCTCTAGGTGATCCTGCTTGAGCAGGGGTTTGGACCAGATGACCTCCAGAGATCCCTTCCAACCTCAACCATTCTGTGATTCTGTGCCCTCTCCAAGCCCAGGAAGATTCCTAGATCTAGCAAATACAGGTGAACATCCCAGCTAAGCTAACCGTAGATATTATGGTGCTGCACTCTAAAAGTGACACGAACACAGTGCCAAGCATCTACATAGGCTCCATATAAAGGGGCCACTGGGGACTGGGCCAGCTCTAGCTTACGCAGTGAAGAGGATGTGGCTATTTTCTCCCCATTCTGCACTGCCTAGGCAGAACACAGCAAAGCTTTAAATACTGAGTAAATGTCTATTAAGTCATATGCTATTGCCCTGCTTCCTTCCCTGCTACCCTGCAGTGTCATTAGGACCAGAGAACACTGCCTCCAAATTATGGTTGCATACTACTGAAACCCATCAGATCTAAATCTCTTGGGGCTTTTAACGCATTCCTAAACCATTTAACCTCAACTGACCGACAGCCTGGCCTTCAGAGTAGAAACGTGGATGGCAACATGACAAATTGCTGGCTGGCAAGGCTGAGTTTGAGAAAAGGTCTTTTTAAATTTGTGTGTTGAGGGAAGAAAAGAAATCCTTGTTTTCTGCCCAGGAGAAGTGAGATTTGGTCATGTCGGCTGGCGATGTTTCCATACGCTGTACTATTACTCTGTATCTAAGTAAAGCCAGAGTGCAGGTGTTAAAAAAGCTCTACCATCCTACACATTTGTAATCCCTGTAACTGCATAAACACGCTAGGAGCAGCAGCAGCTTTCTCTATGGAGTACAGCAATCTGTGGAGATAATATACTTGGTGTTACTGTGCTGAAGTTATGAGAAAAAAAGTAGATGGAAATTTAAAAGTCTGATACAATCCTCAGTTTTAGGATTATCTTTCACTCTGAAAAAAATTTTAGCCAATTTTCTGGGAAACATGACAACATTTGTTGATGGGGTAAAGTATTTTGCATCCAGACCTCAATTTAATTAACTAAAAGTTGTTTCTGAATGTTTTTCCTTCCTACCTACCTACTCACAGTTGCCTGTATTAATAGAAACAGTTGATAGATGTCTTCAGGGGAACTTCCTATCTAATTAGTAGATTTTTTCATACTGCATCTTGCCAATAAAAACAAAATTAAAATAACCAAACAAAGCTAATTATGTGGTGCTTTGAAATACCTGTCACATAGTTGAATATACATTTCCTCCTCCCCTTATTGTATGTTACATCGGTTAATAGGCATTTATACATGATGCATTTCGCTTTCTGATGGAATGCTGTTGTGACATGTTTGTTTAGGAGGTGATACCCTCGTTCTTTATGAACTGCTCCTGACTGGAGCAGCAAGAAACGAGGTAGTTGGATTTCACAGAGTAAGCAGTCACATCATGCAAACAAGTCCTTGACTGTATTTGTTTAGACTCATATCCTCCCACCTCTCTTCTCCACAAGTCTCTAAGTAGCTGGTGATTGGAGATGTGAGCATTGAATCTGGAACAGCACAGAGTTCTGGGTGTCTGGATGTGAAATCTAACCTGGGTTTGACCTGATTTAGCCTTGGTTTGATTTGAGACAATGCAAAATGATGCTGTTCACATGCTATCTCTTAGAAGGCATAAATAGTCCTTGGTTTCATACTCCAAATTTGTTCCAGACTTAATCAATTTAACTAAACATGATATTGTCTCAATTTGGCTCAAGTGAATAATTGAGTTTATTTGGAGGTAGACTTGGTCTTCTCTGAGTCATCAGTTTGATGAACTTTTACCAACTTTGACCATTCACTCAAGATTTCCTGACCTCAGGGCAGGGGTAAGAGGCAGAAGTATGTGCAGCTAGATTCCCTATTGCATAGGGTAACGTGCAGCTCATTGAATGCACACTGGATATTGCTTCCAGAGCTGGCAATTACATTTAAGTGATCTGCATGGTTTCAGATTGTATGCTACAAGCAGCTGGCAGAGTTGTAGACAGCACTGTGTTTTATTACTTTTAAAAGACCTGTCTAAGGAGGCGTGTTTGTCAATTCCTATGGATATTTAGACCAGTAGGAAGTTGTAAATGCCAGCAGCAAATACAGGTTGCATGGTGCCACTAGCGCAAAGGCAAACAGAACTGTATTGGATGAAAATCTTGGCTACAGGTTTCAGGAGGGAGAACAACAAGCCTAACCCAGAAACAGACTCCCATCAGGTTAGCCAGCCAGCAACACCCACAATAGCTCAGTAATCAAAGTAGGAGGCAGGCTTTCTTTTGCACTGAAATTTGCAGGAGGAACAATTTAAAGTCCGTAAGCTGAAAACAGTGCTTCAAGGGTCATGCTCCTTCAACTACTCCTAGCAGTGTTGAAGGCTGCATCTTACGTATGTTGAAGGGCAACGATCTTCCTCATTTACATTTATTACAGTGGCCACGCTGATATGATTCTGATTCATTAGACCAACTTTTACATTTGCCTCATTTGAATTTCTTGGAAATATCTGGTACAGTCTATAAATTCCTGTCTTTCTTTTGTATGAAAGAAGAAATATGAACCTTCAAAAATGCATTTTATAATGAAGACAACTGTGCCATCTTATTACTTATTCCTCCTCACCAACTCCCTTGTGTTTAACTTCCCTAGTAAGTACCACAGAGCACAAACTGTTATTCCTGAACACAAGGCTGTATTCAAAACAGTTATTTAATTTTGCTGGGCCTGTAGCATAGGATCAAGCACTGTTGTTTAGGTGCTAAGTGTTTTACAGAGATTTTCAGAGTGTTTCTGTGTCATTTAAGTACTGCAAATTGCAACCAGTATCTAGTCAATAAGGCATTATACAGGTGAATGTCTTTTTACATTTACATGCCCATGCCTCACTATTTTGGATTTTCTTTGCTGTCTTTGAAGCTTTAATTTACCACCCGTACCTGAAGGTTGTTCTGAAGTTGCCTGCAGGTTTTCCAGTAGAATCCCATATCCTAATTCATGCATCTTCAGAGCTATGCCCATGTGCAGTTTTGCTTCTTTCCCTTCAGTCAATGATATCCTTGCCATCTGTAATCTTTAGGCATTAGAAGGTATGGATAGATTTTAAATATATATTCATTGTAGATAGATACTTACACTAATTAGCTTTCTGGCTCTATGACTAAAACAGAGATGTAATGAATCCTCTGTTCAAAATCCTTAGGGCTATGGCATGCAGGGGTCTGGGGATTTGTTCAGCAGATGAACCCTTCTCCATGTAGCTCTGAATACTGGTCTGCTTGCTTGAACCAGCTGCTGATACAAGTTTTGGTTACTGAACAGGAAAGGAGTCAGGGCTAGATTGCCAGCCCTGCAGTGTATGTTTTTATTTATACCTATAAAAATTCTGATTCTGTGTCCTATTTTACACTCTCTGTACAGGTGTCAGTGATGTAACAAGGTGTTGGAAAGCTGGCCTAAACTCACCACCTCTTTTTTTTTTATTTTTTTTGCCTTCCCCAGCAGGCTTTAACAAGATAATGAAATTGGGCTTGGTACCCTTGTTCTGAAAGGGTCTGGAATAGTGTACCAGAGGCGAACTGGTTCCTGGACAGCACCAGTTGCTGCTCTGTGCAGATTATGATGCAAAGGTGCAAGCCGTGCACGCTGACCGTCTCTGCTGTACGTGACAAGCCAGGTCAAGTTTTCCTCAGTGTGTAGAAGGAAAGGAGAAGGTTGCAATTTCATTATTTAGAAAGTTGTTGCGAGCCTATAGTGCAGTGAGATGGGAAGCAGGGAATGCATGAAAGAGAAAAGCCAGCAAACAATGAAAGGGCTTGAGGACAGCCTCAGTACTAGAGAATGTTTGAGGGGCAGGAAACCAGAGACACCAGCAAGAGCTGAACCCCTGCTGTAGTGCCTGGTTTTGCTGATTTTGCTTTTCTCTGGACACGAAAACACTGGATTTAAATGCAAGCTGTTAGCGTGCCCAAATCAAACCGGTTTGAGGCCTTTTCCTTTGATATCTTGCCTCTGAACTTGCACTGACATGCCAAGCACCCCACTCATGAGGCTGCCCAAGGCAGGTGCGCTCCTGCGTGGAGCTACACGACCGAGCCTGCGGTCCCCAGGGCAGAGCCGGGCGCCCGGCCACGCTGGGTACCGCACATCCCGGAGAGCTCTGGTTGTTTGCAGGAGGTTTGTAATTACAGTGTTTTGAGACAAAAGGCTTCTGAGCAGGAGCGTTTAGCTGGCTCTCTATCAATTGAAATTCAGGTTTTCAAGCAGCAGTAATCTGATACTCCGCTTCTGCGATTCCGGGCTGCTCCAGCATGCACATCAGAGCTGTACACACAAAATCAGATATAAAACGGCTTTTCAAAAATCTTTCTTTGTTCTGAGCTTTTAATGTTTATTTTTCTTGTACACAATGATGATTCTAGTTAAAATAACATTGCATCATTTGGCTCGGATTACTAGATAATTGGGGAGTCTTTAAAGCGGATTTTCAAGTTGAGAGTAGTAGAGACAATTTATAGTAGAACAGATGGTTGGCCTTCATTTGCCTGTTGACAGGTAGCGTGTTGTCAGCACTTCAGGTTGTTATCATACAGAGAACAGCAGTTCAGAATCTTAATTGGGACCCAAAAGGATATACTCTACAGCATTTCCTGGGCATTTACAGGCACAGGAAGATGTACAAAACAGAATGGGGGGAGGAAAGAAAGCTGAGGTATAAATATGATTCAAAAGCAAAAATGTCGAGTTTTTGCATGATGATTTCAGTGTACAAATCTTGATGAGAAGAATACAAAAACTGAGAAGATGAAAGAACAGGTCAAAAGAATACTTCCCATGCACAGGGTACAGCTGGGGTGTTTGTGTCCTCACACAAGAGCATCCTGTTGTAGCAACAACAAACAGTTTGCTACAGCAGCAGAATAAACTGTGCGAGCAGCCATGCAGGGCACCTGGAAGAACGTTAGGAAAATTGAGGGATTTCTAATTGATTTTTTTTCCACTGTCATTCAGATATTCACTATATCAAGCAGGAGGCAGCTGAAATCACTTTCACTGAGGCAGCAGTGTTGTGATTACCTGTAATGCACCTGTCTGAGCAGGAAGAATGTACCATAAAAATCTGTAACACTTTTTAAATAGCAAGCTTTGCATTAAGTATTACAAATCAGTTGCTAGCTTTGTTACCTTCATAGTTTATTTTATTATATCTAATTACTTTATTTGGTGTGCTAACTCCTCCTGGGAGACTGTGTTTTCAGAAAGTTGATGGTTCCAAAGGGTTTGAAGGAGAAATGCTTGTTTGGATAAGTGCTGGGAAACTGAAGCACGCGCTGGCAGCAAGAAAGCTGGCGGGGTGGTCCATAGGGGACAAATTCTTCTCTCATGCTTGCTGCTTAGAGAGATTCCCCTGAAATAATGCCATTATCCCCAAGTATATTGTCAACCTTTGCTCTTCAAATATTCTTTACCTCACACATCCAGTTATGAGCTGCTTTCACAACTCATTATGATTATTGAGGGCTAACAGTGTGCTTGGCCCAAGTCAGTAGCACGTAATTCCTGCCTACAGGGCTAACAAGCTATGGTGGGCTGCACTCTTTCAGAAATGAAATCAGTGTCTAGAAGCAGGTCACATCCCAGCTGTGATATTTTCCCAAGGAAAGCAGCTCTGTTAAGCATACCGCTAAAGCGTGATCTCCATCTGAGAGGCACATGATGCTGTATTATTTAGGAGTGGACTACTTTAAAAAACACAATCAATCACAAGCAAGCTGCCTGTTCAAGCCTTGAAACAAAAAGGAAAGGAAGCGAACACCTCTAACACAACTTTGTTTTTAAGAGTAATGAGACATCAGAGGAGACTATTATAACATTCTTTGAGATTCCATACAGCAACACAAGAAGCACCTATTGGCACACAAATTTCAGGAACACGTGGGAAATGCACACAAGCTGGATTAGAAACAGAATGTCCTCTAGCAAGCTTCATTTTTTTTTTTTTTTTCAGCAAGCCACAAATGCTACTTTAATGCTCAAAAACAAAAGGGGGAGAGAACTTTACATCGGCTGAGGAGTGTGAGAAATTCACACCGCTGTGCCTTGCCTTGCGGATAAATAGCTGACCTCGGCTTTCAGCAAGCCCTGTTTCCTCAGCTGGGCAAAATGATTGGACTTGATTCGGTCTGCAGCAAGGTTTGGATGCTCACTGTTTCACCCTTGCAAAAGATTATTTTGGCCAAATCATGATTAAAAGGATATTTTTAACTGGCTTCTAAAGATAAAATGTCAGAGGATTTGTTTCTGAGTCAGAGATTTAACTTCTGTTCAGGGAGCATTTGTGAAGCACTTCTGAGTCCCTGCAATATTCCAGTGCAGTGTGCTAAGTTTATTGTTCTGTGCAAAATTGAGTGGGTGCTAAACACTGGACTGAGAGCCATAGCATCCATGCATGGGATCATTGACGCTCAGTTTTAGGTAGATGAGATGTACCATGAAATTAGCAGGCTTACTCATGCTGAAAGCCATCCATGCTTTGGTGCTTTGCACGACTGGAACCAAAGTTTCTTTTGATGCATGGTACAGGAGCAATACAGGTAACAACATTAACAGCTGGCCTATTCCTCCCCACTGCTGCATCCTTGTGTACACCTGAGAAGTCATAAACAGCATAAAAGCACTGTTTATTTACTCTCTTTGCTCATTCAGATCTTGGAGACTTTGCTGAACCTAAGCTAGCAAAATTAGCTGAGCTCAGGTGATACAAACATGTTCTCACCAGGAAGCAAACAAAGGCCTCCTGACCATGTCTGTGAAAAATTACGTAGGGATGAATTTCAGAAGTGTTGTTGAATTTTGGGGCATTATCAGCCTTTGTGCCATTACTGCTCTCTTTGGGTATGCCTGATAATATTTACCTCCTACACAGTGCTCCCCATCTGACAGAAAACTGCATACCTGGCAATCTTTGCCAAAAACTCATTTAATCTTAGGCATCTCTGACAACTATGCGCACAATATGATGAGATGAACAGCTGTAGAAGCGAAATGTAAGGGAAAAAGATTAATTGATCTTTTATGGCCAAGAATGGGATTAAGAATCAATGCTAATAGTAGACAGTTATACTAAACCTCTGTCTGCTTTGGCTACTCTTAAGCATTTCCTCTCTATCTGGTGTTTTATCTGTTAAATTAACCTGCCACAGCTGCAGAGGTATGAGCAGATGCTGGAAGACTACCTTGCTGAGAGGGATACAAGCACAGAGATGGTGATACTTGACAGGTATTTCACAGTTAGCTGGGCAGGAGCATACCATATTCATTAGCTGCCAAACCTCGGGGAGAACATGGAGCTCACCGGTGTGCCAGGACCCCTCGTTTTGCCTGGGTTAGGAGCGGAGCCCCCTGTCTGCAACCTCACAGACAGTGCACCAGGGCCCTGGCTCCCAGCTTCCTTGGGGAGCAATGTACAGCATCTGCTGGGGCTTTGTGGGGTCAGAGAGCCCAGGGCAATGCTTCGTGTGCCCTTGGTTCACATCCTGCACTCCAGGCGAGCCAGGCACATTCTGTCCCCAATTATCCCCAATTAATAATTAAGCAGTTTTGTTTGTTTCTTTGTTTTTAAAGGTTTCTCTTTCCCTTCCATTTTCTTTCCTTACTGTAACATTTTCTTGTGGTACTGGAAAGCATTTCTTCATTGTTTGGACTAATTTCCAAACAGATTAAAAACTGTTGTAGCAGTCAAGCTTCAGTTCCTTCGTTTATTAGATTCAGAAGACAGCAAATTCCTTAAAACACAGATATAAACAATTATGGTAATGCATTCTGATTTTATAATTAGTTTTCATCACATGAACCATCTATAAGTTTGGGCTTCAGGTTTTTTTCTATCCTCCTCTTCTCCCAGCTCTGAGTTTGGAGTTAACGCATTTCCGTTCCCAGAAGTGCTCAGCATCCTTGGTGGGCCATGTAGTAAGGGATGTAGACTTACCCCTCAGAGACACCAAAATGTAAGAGAGAAGGCCACAAATGCTGGAACGGGAAATATTTTACCGTAAAATAGATTAAGTGCGGCATATCTTGTCATTTTTTTTCATTACGAGAAAGAGACGGAAATTGCATAAGCCTTGGGATGCCTTTTGAAAATTTCCGTTCCCATCTCACAGTGAGATCAGGAACCTGGGAACTCACAGAAGCATTCAGAATCCAGGTGAAATAAGGCACAAATGGTGCTAATCTCTGGAGTAGGGCAAAGTGGCTCTTTTCTTAGTGAGTGCTAGAGGGGAGGTTTTTGCCTGCGGATATAAATACAAAACTCTCAAGTACTTCATGGTGAGCCTGACCTTGCCCTGTTAGAGTCAGTGAGATGTTTTCCAGTGACTTTTTTGGGCACAGAATCAAGCTGTCAGGGCTTTGCTGAAAGCTGAATTTTGGCCCTTGTCGTTATTATGTACAAGAGCTTCTTAATTTTTGTTTTAATTACTTTTGTCTTACACATCCAGAAGGATAGGAAATGAGTTCTATTAATACATTGAGAATGTAATGATCATTAAAGAATAAAGAAAGGATTATAGTAGTCTGGTGCAGTCCTCCCACATGGAACCCCGAAACCTAATTGTAGCCCTTGAGGGTTTGAGCATTGCCCTGCTTAATGATAATTTGTGTCAGTGCTCCAAAAAGGAAGTGGCTGTTAGGGCAGGAAAAAAGCTCTGATGAACAGTAGGAGAGATTAAATTAACACGAATGGGAAGAAGCCCCATATGTGGTCGTAGGATCCATTAGAGAGGTATTTCCAGGAGAAAAAGGGAAGTACTAATACCATTGTACAAAACACTGATGAGTTTTGAACAATCTCATCTGTATAATTCTCATCACTTACCTTCAAGGAAAACAAAGTCAAGCTGAAACAGGTGCTGGAAAGGACAGCGGGGTGATGGGGGCGGATGGCTGGAGAGCCTGCCTGACAAGTGGGGACATATCTGTGCTCTGTATTGAAGTACAGCAAAGAAAGCCTTGAGCTAGCACCTGCCCAAGCTAGTACATCCAGATGGTGCACTCAAATGTGGAAATAGCAGCATCAGTGTGGCCCTGAACCTCAGCTGAATTACCCTGCAATGCAGCACTGCTTGTTTGCTCAGGTGAAATGCTGTGCTGAAGCACCTGTACAGCTTTCTACAACTGGAGCTGGCTTCTGTGGAGGCCAGCTTGCACAGCTGTTTTCTTTGGGTTGTAGCAGATCCTAAAAGAGCTTGCTGAACCTACTCAAGTCAAGAATGAATGGATATAATATCTCTCGTTCTGAGGAGAGAAGCACACATGCTATGGGAAGGGTGGATGAGGAAGGGAGAGTGGGAAGGAACAGGTTAAACCTGGGGCAAGAATAAAGGTACTTAAAGTGGTCAGGAAAACAGGAGGAGCTCTAACTGGCAAAGGAGCAGTTTTGCAGTGGCTTTACATTACAAGTGTTGAGCCTGGTTCTTAGCCGATGTTTGTTACCTGTCCCATTTCCTGGGTAGGTCTGCGTCCCCGGTAAGCGCCAGAATGCTCAGTAAATTTCCTGAGACCAAGAATTCACAGAGTCTTCTGGGCTGGATAGTGGGGTCTAACTTATATCCATTCATTTTGTCACCTAAACACAAATATCATTTAACTCCTTTTTAACATATTTTATAAGTAGACTTCAATGTAGACTAGAAGGAATATTGGAATCTCATAGATAAGAGAAATATTTTCACCAGCAGGCATGGAGAAGTGAAATGACACAGCTGTGGCTGCACGGTAGATTGGGAACAAAAAGAATCCAAGTTTCTCATGTTTTTATCGCAAGGAGCCAGTTGGAACCAGTGGCTGATTTACACCAACTGGCACTTGAGAGGGTGAATAAGGGACCACACTCGGGTCCCTTTTAAGGATGTCTTTGCCCAGTACAGATGTGCAGCCACTTGTGGGTGAGAACTCTGAGGTGGCAACTAGTTTACAGCCTGTAGTGACCTCCTGCAAAGCCTAGACATTGGAAGTAAAGATTTGGCTAGAATTACAGGATGTTTTGTAGACCAAGTTCCATTCACCAGATTGTGTTTCTTTGATGTGAAGTTTGCTTTGGTGTTTCTGGCAAAAAAAGTATGGTGTGAAATTCCAAAAGCTTTGCTGAATTCCCCAATACTTGATGTTGCCACTGGCTGATGTCTGCTGATGCACTGAGATCTGTGCTAGAGCACTGGTTCAGTATGAACTACATATCTCCTGTCTGAGTATGAACTGAACTCCTATCTCCCAAGTTCTCTCTAGTCCTACATCTGATCTTGATTCATTTGTGATGGATCTGAGTGATAGTGTTACATGTATGGAACATGGTAGCTTCTTATCTGTGGCAGGAGATAACCCTGCACAAAAGTCCATTAGTATAACATTGCAAAGAACTGAAGCTCAACTGATACAAAGATCTTTGTATGTATGTGTAGGACGAGGCTTACAAGGTGAGCCACTCTGGTGCTGAGGTGCACAGGGCAGTGATGAGTCCCTGGGGGGCAGAACCCTTCGGAGCTCAGTGTGAAGGTACGCTGGAATTATGCAGGATATGCTTAATAGCTATGCCAAAGGCAGTATATATGCATTTGTTTATTTCACTCTTCAAGGCAATTTATACAGACTAGAAGAGACAGAGACAGTGGAGGTTAAATATTCAGGATGGGGATTTAGCTGTGTGGATCTTTTTAAGGTTAATGGAAGTTGTACCACTAAGTCACTTTATGTCACTCTCAATAGTCAGTAACCCTTGTACTGTGTGCCTTGACAAGAATTTTGTCATAAACGGGAGCAGAACCAGAAATACAACTCATTTGTTGAGCCAAATGAATTGATTATTTTAAGGACAGCAAGTTCTGTTGTAGTTGCTATTATGTTCAGAAACTGAGACATACGAAGAGTTAAGGAAGAGATAAGGGTTTTGTAAGAAGTAACATTTGTTTCCTATCTGAGATCCTTTTGTAAGCCTTATGATGCATCAGTTTTCAGTATTATCCTTATGAAGATGTCATCAAATTCTCATCCTGTTCTGCTCCAAATATCTCCTGAGAAATCTGAGCCACCTTATCTACACTGAGAGCTAAACATGCTGAGCGCTTGGCGCAGACTTGGCTGTAGTGAAAAGGTAGCCAAGATGTGGCTTTAGACCCAGATGTAGTACTCTGAGGGCTTGGACATGAGATGGTGTTTCTGTAATATCTGGGTGCAATGTATACTGACATGAATAATGTTGCACACCGGGCTCTTAGGTTTCTTTTGTGTACCACGGGAGAAAACAGGAGGGCAGGGGAAACCCACCTTTCATGCAATAAATTGTATCTCACTGCGATGCGGTGAAGTTGCCAAGACCCTTGCCTGAGCAAATTTGAATCCTCCAGCAGCAGAGCACCTATAACCTCCTGAAAATGCCTCACATCATAAAATTCTCGCCACTTCAGAAGTGCTTTTGAAGTCACTTTTCCTAGCAAGTCTGGTCGTCCGTGACAAGATAAGGGTTAAAAAGCCTTTTTACCTCTAGGAGAAAACAGTAGATTATCAGCCTTTATCCTTCTCAGAAACACCCAGGACACAGGTCAGCTGAATCTTTATGTGAGTCAGGACTCATTTTCTCTAATATAATCATATGTTTGGTGATAGATTCAAAGAAAATTGCCCAGTACTCGCAGGGTTAAATCACTAATAATGATGTTAGTAGTGATCCGGCTGGCGAAGTATAATTCCCCCGAGATCACTTTCTCCAAGAAAGGCAGCAGCGTGCTGTGGTGCTTTTTGCGAGGAAGGCATTATACCCCAGTTTCCGTGTGGATTAGGTGATCACTTTCGCATCTAATGCTTTTTTGACACTTAAAGTTCATATCAGTGAGGTGATAAGAGGGTGACATTCACTGTTGTGTGGCCATCTTTTGTCTTTATTTGTCTTCATTACCAGTTTTTGGTAACCTTGGAGAAACAAGTTACAGCAAGCATCAGCCCAGACGACAAATTTGCAAGCAGGCCATGGTGCAAGCGGGAGGATGTGATCTGAGGTGAGTCCCTGTTCCTCCTGAGTAATGCACCGGCATAGACTTCACTCTTCAGGATGATTTGGTGTAGCAAAAAGGTGTGAAACAGGGAAATCCAGACCCAGGTAATTCAGCTCACGTTTAAAAGGAGGTTTTGCTTGTTGATTAGGTAATCCTTCTCTAGGAAATGCACGGCACCAACTGCTTTTCATGCTAGATTAGTGCTCCTGTGGTCAATTTGCTTTTACTAATGTCAGGGCCCCACGGAGCAGGTTCATCTGTCGCATAGCAACTGCTTCAGCAGCAGTGGAGGTAGCCATGCATAAAAGATTACACATGATGGCAGGGCACAAGTGTGAAGATTTTCAAAATTAGATACAATCTCAGCATGAATATGAACTGCAGAATTGACATGGAAGGATTTTTTTTCAAGTCATCAAGTTTCCATATTTATCAGAAAAAGTGGTTTAACTGCAGTGCATGTAAAACCAAGGAAATGCAGAGGGCAGTAATTTAGAAAAAGCACCAAACAAGCCAGCATCTGTATACAAATAAATGTAAACAGAAAGCCCCACACAGTTTCTGCCAACTGCGAGGCCGCCTTTAGTTTCATGCTACAGATGCTCTCAGGAGTGCAGACTGTCTACATTATTTTATGTACATTTCAGAAGGTCACACACTAAAACATCCCACAGTCACTGGTAGGAGTGGGTGAGGTAACTTACGTGACTTCATTTACAGCCGACTTCAGAGCGACCCGTACAGCTCCCACACCCTGCTCCACCAGTGCTGGGACTCTGCCTCCCTTGCTGCCTGTTCAGAGGAGCAGGGACGTTTCCAGCTTTTACTGGCTGCCTTAGGTCTGGCTTCTGCTTTATCACACAGTCCAGCTTTCTTGCACATTTCTTTTCAAACTACATGCAATCTTTTCTCTTAATAGATGGACAGAGGGACAGAGAGATTGATCGATTAGTTATTTTAGAAGCGGTATGTCAAGGACTGTGTTTTGTTGCTAAAAGAGGTTTTTCTTCTGTCTCTAAAGTAGAGCAAAAGTGAGAATTTGAAGATCTTTGTATTTGAAGTGCCCTGCTAATTTGACAGACCACTTTTGCAGGGAAGGTTTGTTTTTGTTTTGTGCTCTCCTGTATTCCCTTTTACTGGGAGGACAAAAGACTCGGCTCACGCTGCAGAGCGCTGTGGCTGATCCTTTTGTATGCAAGACCAGCAGACTTGCCTGAAACAGGAACCTTGGAGGTAAATCAGGCTAATGAAGCAGCTCAGAGAGGCAATGTGCATTATTTTGTATCCCACAATGATTTTAAAGTCAACACACATACAGTACCAAGTATTTTGAAGCCTGAGATACCTGTAGGAGATCTAAGGGAAGGCTGTTCATCTAGTCTCCTCAGTGCTTTCATTTAACCGATAGCAATTAGCTCTCTTTTCATAGTGAGGAATATAGGAACCATTTCACTCTCTGGATAAATTTTATCTAGGCAAGAAATTATGTTATGACAGTTGCTATCCGTGATGCTAAAATGCTTTTATTAGGACAATTACAGCTCTTTTTACTCTAGGCTGAAAGAGAAAGTGAAAAGCTAGCTTTGCTAGAGAGAAGGCAGTTTGTTAAGAATGGCCTTTTGCTGCAAAAAGATCAGGGTCTTCTGGATTAATCTTTGGATTATATAGATTTTCCAAGGATAAGACAGCTAAGTCATCCTCCGTCTCTAAGGAGGACAGCATTGTAGCTGCTTTGGCTAATCTAAGACAACAGCTTTTCCCTTGGAGGGTGTCAGTAATCCAAAAGATTGGTAGATAAAATAATTGAAGTTCTCAGGGGTTAAGTTTAGAGACTGCAGCCATTTTTGCAAGAGCAGCAGCTTATTAAACTGACAAAGCCACACTTCAGTACCCACTGGCCCTCCCTCAGCTGCCATCACAGTGTTGTCTCCTCAGCTCGCGTTTGGGGTGTGCTGAGGGAAAGGGAAGGCAGGAGGAAAAAAATTAGGGTGTCATAACAGCCAAAATTCTTCCTTGCCACAAGTAATATTCATAATACTGTACAGTTCAGCTGTATTTACCAACTTGAGATGTCAAAGCACACTCTAGGCTGTGATGGTGATGGTTATCCTGCTCTACACAATAGAAATGCTTTACTATCTCTGTTTGTAAATGGGAAACTGAGGCACAGAATGTTTAGCTGACATTGCCCATAATGCTATATGTGGGGATAGGAAGGAGAAGAGTCCCAAAACCTCATCTCCCATTTTATACTTTAATGAGCAACCTCATGTTCCCTTGGACCCAATGCAGGACCTCAAAGTCCAGTAGTTGGTATCATGTCATAGAGATGAATAACAAGGGGTTAGCTTACGCCTGAAGCCTGGCACACCATATAAAGCACACAGCCTGTGGACCCAAGGGCCCTCCATCCCTCCCTGCATCAGAGTCTATGTAAGTGAGCATGCACAGCCCTGTGAGCCACAGCAGCATTTCATGTGATGTCTCCAGTTCTCAACCCTCCCCTTGCATGCTTCTACAGAAGGCATGGAGCAACTGGGCTGGGGAATAGAAAACTGTTATTAAATCAATGCTTTGTTCAGGTTTGGTCCTGTGAAAGATGAAACAGATAGGCTCTTCCAGGGGCCACCCAACTATGAGTCTTTTTGTGTTTGAAGAGTCCCATCATTAGCCTCCACTGTTTGCAGATATCTGACATATTCAGGCAATGTTTCTGATAAAACACATAGAATAATTTTCAGCCTCTCCTTACATGATATTGCCGAGGGCTCATTTTCTATCTTGCACTTAGACTGCCAGCTTTATAAGACCAGCCCTAGCTTTACTCAGAGCACGTTTGGCAACTCCTATTTTTCAAACAGTCAAGTTCTTCCCTGTCAGAGTGTGAGCAGAAGCATGCTGCCATTTTTCTGGAGCTATTAATAGGAGACAGATCATCTTCCTTCTCTGGTAGGAAGGCTAAAGTAAGGATAGCAGTCATATCTTTCTGTCTAGATGTATTGAAGGTCATAATAATTATAATAATTATTAATAATAATATAAATAATAATAATAATGTTTCCACAGTGAAAAACAATTATTTCTCAAAAGTGTATGCATTCTACAAACTCACACATATGTACAAGTTTAGTGCTTACAGTAAGGAAGGATTCTTTTGTTCCTTTTGAAACTGTCCTTTATTCTTCTCTAAAAAACATATACAAAGCAGAAAAATAGGAACTGTCCAGTTTGACGAATACATGGATTCCATGTATGTCATGACATGGCTGTCCAGCCCTGCCTCTAACAACAGTCAGTGCCAGTTCCTGTGGGAGAAAGTGCAATTCTTCTGGAGCTGTGGCATAATGGAGCCAGTCATACTTTCTTAACAAACCTGGTAGGTGAAGGTTGGTTGATGCAGGCTCTGAAGCAAAGTGCTTCAAAACTGTTTTTTTTTTTTAATTTTGAAATATATATTTACTGCTGTCACCCTGCATACCTTGTCTTCTGCACTGCATTTTCAGAGTCTTGGTTAGGTAACAGTACCGGAATAAGCAAAATTATCAAGTTAGTGTTTTTGAATTTGCAACCATTCAGTCTCATTGTGTCTTCTTTGTACTTTCTGAAGGACAAGCATATTCACAAAGAACTGAGTAGGGCTGTTAAGCTGCTTCTTAAACTTTTTTTCATAACCTCTCTTCATCTTTTTAAATATAAATAGTCCCAATATCTGCAATTTCTTTTTACATTCAACTTATGTTTCCACCCAGGGAAAACCAAACCATTTTATGTTAACTCAAAAAAAAAAAAAAAAAAATCAATAGATTGGGCATGGCATAGAGACTAATGTTAATGTTTTTTCCAGTGTTTGTGGCTACTCCTGTATATCAGTGATTTTATGCTTCAGCAAAACTGTATACAGCTTCTAGACTCTTCGGCTGAAATCTGGAGGGCTCTGATGGAATTAATTTTCATTTTATCATTTTTATCTGTTCTTAAATGTTTACCAGTGCACCATAAGCTCTTTTCTGTCTAATACCATATTCTAGATATTTTTACAATTTGTTGTAATTTTTTTAAAAGTCTGACTCTAATAAGAGCAATACATGATACTACAGCCTTTTCCTTACAAACGTTTCAGATCTGATAATATGATCACTGAATTCTAATTGTGCAGCAAATTGTGCTTTACTGATCATCCTGGTTCATTTTTTTGAAACAAAGTCCAGGGAATTATGATCCTGTTGATTCACTCATACAGGTAGTATATAAAGCCACTAAGTTCTGGAAGAGACTGAGTTCATCAGAAAGTACATTTTCACTGTTATTTTTTTCCCCAATTAATGCTAAAGTAATGTTAAAAATATAAAAGTATAAAACTTGGTCATTCTGTTTGATACATTCATCTGTTTTCTGGATATGTATTTACATATTTATCTTCTGTTCTGGACATCTAATTATACACCTAACTCTCTTTCTTGTTCTTTCCTCCCCTGTTCTCCTTCCCCTTTTCCATCCTACTTACATCATTGATATGGAATCCATCACTTTTCTCCAGCTTTTTTGCTACATAACTGAATTTCAATGATTTACACAAGTCTATATTATTATGGAAAATAAATATCATTCTTTTTTAGGTTTCTTAATGCAAAAAATATAATTCAAGCAGATTTACACTGTATAAAATTTATGTCAGTACAAAGAAAAATAATCTCCACTTTATTTTTTAATTGATAATAATATTTTCATGCTGGAAGGAACAATCAGCCTTTCCATTTTCTCTTGCTTTGTTTTCCTCATTATACCTTTTCAGATTAATAGTGTTTTGCTATCACATACTTTCACCTGAGATTTGATGCTTCCATTCCACTGTATATCCAGTCCTACAATTAGCATTTGCTAATTAAGAACTCATATTTCACTGTTAATAGCCACTGTGTCCTCTTCCTTTCTTTGTACAGGTACAGTTTATTTTTCTCAGTGTGCATTGTTTAAGTACCATGTCAGGACTGTCTCAATGCAGATTCACAGCCTTCATCCATCAGTGACAACCTGAACTGTTTGTTCATCAAAAAATTTTGCTTAACTCCCAGATTCCGGAATGACTATAAGTGAGCTTGAACTCTTTACCTTTCCTCATCATCTCTCTCACTTCACCCTGCAGACTTAAATCTTGTCTTCAATGTCATCTACCTTGTCTAAAGTCTGGCCCCCACTTCTCTGTAGTTTGTGTTCCTTCTGTACACTCATGAACTCCAGTATTCATTTTATAATTGAGAAGCATCGTGGTAATGGTTGCCAAAAAGGTACCTAGCACTGGGATTCAAGCCTAGTTAGATGCAATGCTGCCAGTAGAGACAATGGAAAGAGAAAGGCACCTCCAGAGAGCAATTAATTTTACCTATCTCAGGCACATGCCTTAGGACAGGCACGAACCACTGCCTTGGCAGCATCTTTTCCTCTCTCTGGTGACTGCAGTGGGAGCTGAAGTGACTATCTTAAAGTCAGTGCCCTGCCTTGCCTTAGATGGCTAAAGCTAAGTGAGATGAATCCCACCCTCAGGTTCAGAACAAGACATCCAAAGATGATGCTGAACATGTTACGTCATAAATTGGTCCTGCTGGCAGGAAACTTGATGTTCCATTTGGGAACTAGATATTTAGCCTTTATGTGGGTATGACAAGATGCAGACAGACCCATCTCTGAGTGGAGATGATCTGGACAGAGCAATTTCTACTCACCCAGAAGATTTTTGCTAGTGAGAGAGTTTGCTGCTGATGGTGTTGATTGTCAGGTCTTCAGCTCCCACCAGCTATGTCAGGTTATTCAAAGACTGCATGTTGGCTCACAAAGACTGTACCGCAGTTTCTGAATGCAGGCATCTTGTGCAGCTAACTTGTGTACCACAGTGACCTGTGAGAATTGTGTGTGGAATCCTGCATCCCTTATTTCTGGTCTGTCAGGAAAATTCAAATTGATCTTCAAGCTTAATTTTATAATAACCCATAGGTAGTTTAAATATTTCAGTCAGTTCACCTCCTAATCACCTTTCCTTGAGGCTAAATAATTCCCATTTCATCATTCTCTCAGCTACTATGTTAGCTTCTCCAGTACATTAATCATTTTGGTTGCCCTCTGCTGTGCTTTCTCCATTTTATCTACATCTGTCTTCCACTCTCAAGACCCAAATTGAACATTATATTCCAAATTTGGTCTATCACCACAGGGTCTTATACAGTAAAAATTTACTTTTATTGGTTCTCTTACGGATATACCTCTTTCTTAATGTATACTAGCATGTTACAAACCTTCTTCACTGCTGTTGCCTGTTGAACTGAGAGTGGATGAGTTGGATCACTCAAATACACCCAGGGCCCTTTCCTCTCTCATGTTAACTACCTCATTACCAGCTTACCTATTTTTAGTCTTAGTGCATCTCCGTTAATATCAGCATTATTTACTATGTGGATACTAGTATTGTGTGGACCGGAGAGAAGAGGAGGACATTACAATATGAAGTGAGGATACTGGCACAATTTGGTGAAATTTTTCTTGAAAACCTGGATGATTTCATTAGGAGTTGTCATTTTTTCTTTGCTTTTTATTTTATATTTCCTTTAAACCCTTCACATCTCTATTCGTGCCAGCAAAACTATTCTATAAACAGCTATATCCTTCAGAGTTTCAATGATCAACCCTACTTTAGTGTCATTTGTATTTTTGTAAATACAGAGAAAATCCTAAAAGGGACAGTCTGAGGATAACACAATATAGTGAATGCTGAAAAACCTGACTAAGTTGCTGCTCTGATTTTCTGAGACACAGACTCATCTTTTTCCTAAAAAAAATACAAAAAACAAAACAAAACAAAAAAGATACTCCTAAAACAAACAAGCAAAAAAACCAACAACCAACAACAACAGCGTCCCCCCCTCCCCCCCCCTTCCCTCCCCTGGTGAGTAATCTGAAATGAAATTCTGTTCAGGAAAAATATGGATGATCCTGTTTTCTGGGCAAAGCGAGGATTTTTTTTTCTCCAATATTTTGTCCTATAATCTTCCTAGAATTTCATGCAACCTTATATTTAGACAGATTTAGAATTATGAGCCTTATCATAAATCAAGAGAAAGCCTCCTTTCGATCAGCGTCTTGTGCATTTTTAGTAAAAGAGTAAAGCAAGAGAATCAAATATCGTGCTAGAATAATATAGGGGAGGATGGGTACAGCATACCATTTTCTTTAAAATTTCATATTATTTTAGTGACAGATGGTTCCAGTGGTTACAGTATCTGGTTGGGACTTAGGAAATTTGAGTTCAATTTGAGTTCGATTGAGTTCAGTCTCAGGGCAAGTCATGTTATTTGTCTTTGCCTCAGTTCCTCGTTGGTGAGAGATTCAAATGCTGAACCCACTGGATACCATGGTCATAGAGACCATAAATAAAGGTCTCAGATGACAAGCAGCAAACTGTCTTAACCCCATTTTACTGGAAGCAAAGGCAATGCCTTTGTGCAGCAACTAGACTTAGAGAAAAGTTGGAGAATTTGGTCATTAGCCCTGGTGGGTTTCTGATTGGCTTTGAATGTGCTGGGGGGAAGTACAGAGGTGTGGAGCAGCCACACATCAGTGAATTAGTTTGCCGTCTGCAGTTAATGGTAAGGAAAATGTGACATCCAGATTTCTCAGGAATCCTTGGAAACAATTGTGGCCAGAATATATAACCCAGATATACAAGGACTAAAAATGTGGGCCAGAATTCCAAGAATATCTGAAAAAAATATCCCCTGTGCACTGAGAACAAAACGAGTACTAAGATTTTTGGGAAAAATATGTCTTTCAACTTGAAATGTTGCAGGTCATTTTGATAATTTAGTTACTTAAAGAAGTTGGGAAAATTCACAAGAAAAAAATATCCTAGAACATGTAAAGTTTTGTACTGTGCATCTAAGGTCTTCTTCTGCTCCTTTTTTCTGTTCAAACTGCACATACTACTTTTATTTTGACCCAGGTACCAACATAGTGTCATGGAGAGCTGTTTTTAATGCGTGATATTAAAGTTATGGACCAATTGTTGCAATATGGTGCTTAACCACACTCACTTTAGAAGATACCTGATGATTCCTGAAATTCTCTCTGCCCAGAATATTAGCCAATATTTCAACAGATTTAAACTCAAAAAATGGATGCAGCTGATTACACCTCTGAACAAGAAATGCCCATTTACCCCAGATGATGACTAGACTCCAATGTTTAGACTGAATACCTATGATGGTATTTGTTTTTTGACCAGAAGGCAATCAGAGGTAGGGTTTTCAAACAGAAATTGTACTGGCATAATCTATTTAGCTGGGATTTAAGGATTAAAAAAAGAGTAAGAGAATGACTTGGATGCCCATGATGTAAATAAGATTAGATAATGAATCATTTCCTAATGCGTTGAGAAAATAAGATTAGTCTGTTCCTGGTCATGTGAACAGCTTTTCATTGATGCCCAAATCCAAGCCTCTGAAAATAAGCCTTTGCTTGTCCTCATCTCTTACATTGTATCAGGAATGTGTCCTTAGAGATGATAATTTTAGGCATCAAGGGTGAATACTGCAGTTTTGTGTGATTGCAGGATATAAGATGATACAGAACTGGTGATCCACAGCTTACTGCAATTTCTGTTGCTCAGTTTGTTTTGTTAAAGTTAGTTTATGAAGGTTAGAAGCAAGCTGAGACCATAGAAATAATGGAGTTCTGCCACCAGTTTCAATGCAGCCAGAATTTACTTGGGAGATTACATGTCATGTCTGTCCACCATAAGAGGAGCTGGACATGAACTATTTGTTATGTGATAACAAATAACGGTTCTGGAAAACAGCACTGATGTTAGTCATCAACTAAACCTGGAGAGCAGAAGCAGCAAATGAGCCTCCTCATTGAGCCTCCATCTTTTATCCTTTTCTGGTTTCAGCTGTCATTAAACCTTTTTTACCAAAGTAGTTTTAAATTACCACATTAATTTCAAAATCAAGCTAAGTTCCTTATTAAGTGAACCATTTTCATCAGTATCTGAAAGAATTCATTATTAAGTTGATTCACTAAGAGCTCTCAACTTACTACATCAAAAGAACAGCACAATTTTCACAATTCACTATGTTCTTAGGGTGGAGGTTCAAAATATTTGTTGAGCTGCTATTGAGGATTCTTGTAAAACATTGTAAAAGCATTGCTAGTTTTTTTTTTTTTTTTCCTGGTAGTAATTTTTCTTCCCATATATATATATGGGGCTAATATGCCATGGGATATGCATCTCTAGCTGCTGTAAATCAGTATAACTCCACTGACCTCTTCCAAGCTACTCTAAGTCATAGAGATCTGACCTATTAAAAATCTTTATTTCTGCTTCTGCATGTTTATATCCTAGTCAATCTTTAGTGATGGGAAAGGCTGTGATGAAGGAGTGGATCAATGTGAGAACAATTGTAAAATTTTAACTGTGTTCATTGGTAGAAATAATGTGTAACTGCAAGGTTTATAAAACACATAACACAGTGGGGTCCATTCATAAGATGAGCTCTTAAGTACTACCACAACACAAATAATATACTCACTTTTCCCATCTAGCAGCAACAGGGAATAAAGATGAAAGAATAACTCTCCAGGGGAGAAGGGAAACAGAAAGAGTTCAGACAATTGTTCACCCAAATCCCCGAAGGCTAACGTGACGTGTTTGCATCAACCATCTTTTGTTGATTACTTTGTATTACTTCTGTTTGTAAGGGAGTTTTGGATGTAGTTTGAATGAACTGTATTTGGTAAAACCAAAAGTATATTCTACTGTGAAAATGGGCTAATGTTAATGTAGTCTTGTTGGGTAAGTGAAATGAAGCAATTCCTTTCAAGGTGGTTGGTGTTACAGCTTTATTCATTGACTGTCTTGTTTACTTTTACCGAAAGGTAGAAAATTGTGTTCAGATCCATTGAGCAGTTTTCAGGGAAATCTGATTTTATGTTTGACATGGCAGAGTGATTTCACCAAAATAAAATCACTGTTCTGCCTGCCTCACCCATACTCTAATAGAGCTTTCCTATCACCAGATGGGAGATACTGGTCCTGGAGATAGCCTAGAGGCTCACAGCTGTAAAGATATTGGTTTAGACCTGTGTATATCCTTTTTCATAGGGTTTTATAGTAAGGAACTATTGCTTGTTCCAGTCTTTGTTGGTACCATGTTCCATATGAATCATTCCTTTGCTTCTGAAAAACACAGCTTAGGGGAAGTTTGTAAGAGAAGAGTTTTGGAGTTTTTCATTCCTACAGAAATTCCTCTCCTGAACATTTTCATGGAAAGTGATGTTTGGGTCCAGCAACTCCAAAAGCAGATCAATATCTACAAAAGCAATAAAACATCTCAGCAGAAGAACAGCAAGTGCAATTCAAGAGTGATTTGCCCCTGACAGGAGAGCCTACAGCAACAGAAATCTTGGTGAGGAACAGTGAATCACAGTGGCACAATATCATACACCCAACACTGACAGAGCACAAAAGACCAGAGAGTCATAAGACAAATCATAGAATTGCTGAGTTGGAAGGGACCCACGAGGATCATCAAGACCAACTCCTGGCTCCACACAGGACCACCCAAAAATCAAACCGTCAGTCTGAGAGCGTTGTCCAAAAGCTTCTTGAATTCCGGCAGGCTTGGTGCTGTGACCATTTCCCTGGGGAGCCGGTTCCAGTGCCTGACCACCCTCTCGGTGAAGAACCTTTTCCTGATATCCAGCCTGAACCTCCCCTGTCACAGCTCCATGCCATTCCCTCGGGTCCTGTCACAGTCACCAGAGAGCAGAGATCAGCGCCTGCCCCTCCGCTCCCCTCATGAGGAAGCTGCAGGCCGCCATGAGGCCTCCCCTCAGCCTCCTCTTCTCTAGGCTGAACAAATCAAGTGACCTCAGCTGCTCCTCATACGTCTTTCCCTCTAGACCCTTCACCATCTTCATAGCCCTCCTTTGGACACTCTCTAATAGTTTTATGTCCTTCTTATCTTGTGGCACCTAGAACTGCACACAGTACTTGAGGTGAGGCCACACCAGTGCAGAGCAGAGTGGGACAATCACTCCCTTGACCAGCTAGCAATGCTGTGCCTGATGCACCCCAGGATACGGTTGGCCCTTTTGGCTGCCAGGGCACACTGGCATACATTGACTCATATTCAACTGGCTGTCAACTAAAATCCCCAAATCCCTTTCCACAGGGCTGTTCTTTGGCCTCTAGTCCCATGTTCTGTCCCCAGAGAATAGGCTACAGAGTATGATAAAAGGCTTAATTTGCAAAGAGAAGCCAGTTCTAGAGCTAGAAATACCTTGCCGAAAGAAGTGTTAAGATCTAACGAATCACATACATTGTATGTTTTCTTTAGGGTAATCCTTACTCATGTTCTCCAGAGCAGCATTGCATGCTGCAATTGCATGGCAAATGGGAGGCAGTGAAGGCAAATGCCCATGGAGAGAGATGTTACTTCACCTAGCTGACCCCTGGATCACCAGCATAACTAAAAATGTATTTTACCTTTGGGAAGAACAAATTGTAACTGTCCTAATTGTCTCCAATGTTATATAACAAAAACTCCTAGCTGGTATCTAGTTCTCCCTGACAGCAGCGGTATACAGGAGTCTTAATGTTGACAACTTTTTCAGTGACATATTAATTCACTTTCAGATAGGATATCTATATGCAAGCAGTGTATTAATGTGTTGATACTCTCTGGAAGGGAACTCTGTGGGGAATTTGTTTAAATACTTGATGCCTCTGGGTGCATCACATATCATTTGGGTGCCTTGTGTGTTCTGGCAGTGGGATATAAACTTATAATAAAAAATTTCATCTGCGAGAGCAGCCTTTGCTATTTTGCCTCTGTGACACACTGAAAGGAGACATGCTAAGGATGCTACGAGCAGTGGTGTCAGAGCCTGCTTGAAAAGAAGTTATCAAAACTTTTTGGCTGTAGAGGTGAGTTGTTCTGTTACAGCACTTTCTGTGGGGAAGTCGCATTGTGAAACAGGTACAGAGCTATTGTTACGATATCTATTTGTGATTATCCGGAGTTAGACTGGTGTGGCTGATTTAGGGATTCATCAGAATGAGCTTGTACCTTCCGTAAAGGTTAACTTTGACTTGTACAAAGTGCATTAAAGATGAACAGTCTTCAGTATTATGCTCTTCAGAATTTTACAGTGAATGAGCTACATGTCATTGATTATTTACAGAACACTCCACACCATAATAATTCCAGAGTAGTATCAAGATATATGTATCCTGAAGCTTGTTGGAATGGAAAAAATGTTGCCAGTGATATTTTGTAAAATAAGTACAGTATAAAGGTCATTGTGAGGAGATGTAAAATTACAGGATATCTTGGCCATGAAATTCAGTTGAAATAAGTTCAGAAATTATTAATCTGTCCTTTGAGTGAAATGATACATTGGCAAATCTGCGGTGAACTGAATTTCACTTAGGTTTTTGTTTTAAGTGGAAAACTGAAGGGAAGAGAAACCCCAGCTGCACAAAGATTTTCGATTTCACCATGTTCTCACAGAAGAGCTGCAGTTTTGACAGGGCTTCAGCTTCAACTGGCAGCACGTCCCATAAGAGATTTTTTCCTCTCCTTTCTTATACAAAGACAGTGTTTAGTATTGTATCTCTGTGTGTTTGCCTGGAGCAATCTAAGGTACTACGGCTTTTCTAATAGCAATTCACATCTGATTTTCATATTATGGCTGTTCAAGGTTTCCAGTAGTGTTTTAGTTTTAATTTGACAGAAATTAGTAAGTATAAGGAGAAAGATATCATACATCAGCATGGTACAGCATATTGTCACACTTCCTAATTCGTTAGACAATAAGAATAATCTACCACTTCCAATTTAGACTCAGTAAAATAAACACATGTATATTAATGATTTTAAAATATTTCTGTTCAGTCAAGCATGTATTCTTTATGCAGAATAGCATCAGATCAATAATTAGTTACCATGCATTTTAATAACAAGAGTTTTTGCTTAAGATTGTTTTTCATAATTTTGCATTTATGTTTGACAAGTTCAGGAACTTGTCTTATTTGAAAGAGAAAATATTAATGCAAAAATTACTTCTCATTGTATTATTGCTTGCCAAATCTAATATGTAAATACCCAGTAGAACTCATGCTTATGTTAATGGGGAGAGGATCATAGAAATCTTGTAGACAGAGTCTATTTGTCCCACTTTGTTCCACACATTAGTATTCTCTATGGTACTTAATTATTCAGTGTTTTAATTTTAAATTAAAAATAAATACTGTACATGAATGATAATTTGAGTGAAATGATATGAAAACATTGTCACAATGAAATACAAGATAAGTTCCTTTATGGTATGTTTCTAGTCAAAAAAAAGTATCACAAAGAACTACGCCTTATATTTCCCAAATTTAACTCCCTGCCATCATTACACATCTAAAGAATATGTATCAGTGACTGGTTATAATGTGGAAAAGAAAGGCAGCTGAAACTGTTGTATAGCCAAAGGCATAGTGAACTTATTATTTAATACTGGATTTATTACTTCTGTGCACCTTTTGTGGAGTCTGAGGATTGTCACCTTTTGTTAGAAAATTCATGCCTGGCATAAGAAATGGTTTTTATATATGGATTTTCTTTTGTCCTAGTGGATTCTCTCAAAATAATTAATTAATAACAATCTTATAGATGATAATTTTGCCAAGATTTGGCTCACTTAGAAGACTGCTTTGACTGTACTTGTTGGGCATCATGGAGTACTGTAACACCACTGTGAAACGAGAGGAAGCTTCCCACACAGAAATGGCTGCAGAAGTGACCTTCCTCTACATTTTTTTTTTTTCTGTTTACACTAAACACAGTGGTTGACAACAGAAATAATTTTTGAAGGAAAAACAAAATGCTATTTATATGTGAAAGACCTAAGCCCTTAGTGGCTCCTTTAATTTGATGCAGGGTGGAGATGAAGTTTGTTCACAGGAATAAGGAGCCAGAAGCATCTTCCTTCTAATGTACTTCTGATATGTTGGCTTGATCCAGAATGGGAGCTGATTCTGCTCACTACCATGAGGTTGTTGCACCAACACAATCCCCCTAATTATCCTGCTTTTGCAATTTGAATGACTAAAATACAACATGATCTCAGTCACAAACTCCTTCTCATTTTTCATACCTATACAATGACAGAAGCAGAGACTTTTCCATTTCTGTTTAGAAGAATTTCAACGTAGAGATAAGCCTAGAACTGGGAGGGACTTTCTGCGTCACTGTCAGGATTTTAAAAAAAATCAGCTGTAACTTTAGAAGATAAATACAGGTGCTGGTTCCTTTTCAGACTTATTACATGCTTATTCTACAAAGCCACACTCATGTTTAGGTGACAGTAGTTACATAGCTACCACACAGAGCTACAAGCAATGATCTATAGATTAAACCTCTTGCTTCCTTCCTCCCTCAGACTGCTAACCTAACTCATTTGTAAGGACTAGTAGCAAACCCTGTTTCACAACTCCGTTACCTCCCTTTCTCACTCCCAGGTACCTGATGTCACTAGCAGGCTCCACCTGCAGTCAGGTGCTTCATGACCAAAGACTTTCCTCTTTCTTAGGCCAGTTCTGTGATAGTTCTGCTGAAAGGCTCTCTGCCTTCCTTCTTGATTATGTGTGAAGGTAGTTTTCTTTGCTCTCTAAATTAGGAGCCATCTCTTCCCCTCCGTGAGAGCATTTTGCTTTGCAGTTGTTGGTACTTCTTGCCTTCTCCTAAGCTTGGACCTGCTGTAGCTTGGACCTGGACTGAGCTGTTGTTCAGTTGCTTTCCACCTCATTCCTCTTAACATATTCCACTTTAACCACATTTTAAAACTTACCAGCTTGTTAGCTGCTTTTGTGTTTGTTGCATTTATTTTGGGGAGTTTGGAAGAGGCCCTCAGCTCTAGCGATACATAAACCACGTAAAATTACACATTGTTATTGATAACAGAGTTCAAGTAAAAGTCTGATTGTTGCATTGTTAATTCACAATGGAAACAAGTAGAAGTTCAATCCCCTGTTGTTACTCGTGCTCAAATCATATAATCCTGTACATTTATATTAAGCTCCATTTTACAAGCAGTTGAATTTTATTTCCCCATTACTCTTATTGGAAGGCTGTTCAAGAACATCTCTGCTCTTCTGATTAGAAACCTTCTAATTTCTAGCCTAAATTTATCCCATTTATACTTTTTGCTTTAGTGGCAACATTGACCCAGAACACAGAATTTTGTTCTAAGGTGTTTCCCATGTTAAACTGTTCATGAACTGCAGTCATTTCCCCTCTCTTTCTTGCTTTCCCCCCTCATCCCTCCGGTCTCTGTTGTCATTCTTTGCACCTGTTTGAGTTTTTCGGTCTTGAATCTGAGGAGCAGAATTATTCATACTATTTCAGAGGAGAGGATATGAGTTCCTCGTGCCATGGTGTTAGTTCCTTGCATTTGGAAATACCTTCCTGGATACATCCTGAAGCTGCATTTGTCTTTTTGACAAGTGCGTTACAATGACACCTCACAGTATACACAATCATGGGGGAGCATGGGCTGGTAAATTCAGCAGCTTCTCTGAGTAAGCTAGGCAGATGCTGGCTACGTGTGAAGGGTAGGGATGTGAATATTTTTTGTAATAAATCAACACTTATCTTTTCACTTTGAAAAAGTATCTGTCAGTTCTAATTGGTAAATTTTAATAGTTTGTAGGCTGTAATTTAATAATGAAGGACTGGGAATTCTAAATGAAACAGAAGACAAGAATCAAAGCAAAATCCATGACAGAAAAAAAAAAGTTATTGCTGAAAGTTGCATTATCTAAGCAGTATTTTGTAGTTTAAAAATATTGTGTTCATTATATGCGGCCTTCTGGTTATCTGAATAAAGGTTCCACTTTCTGTGCCAATGAACAAAACAAACACGTTTACTTGAAATGTTGAAGCAGGGGATAATGTATTATTTTTTGCCATCTTGTTAATGGAAACAAGATATTTATCAGTATAGGGAAGCCACATTTCTTCACCTAGAGAATACTTCAATAAAGAAAGGGAAAGAAATAAGTCACTTACCTTAGTAACATATTCCTGTTAACTGGAGCAGCAAATCAATACCACAGGACCAAGGATACAGGACATTAATAATCTTCTCTACATGTTAAGACAGGAATAGCCTTTTCAGTGGTACCAAAGCAGGGATATTGCTGTGTGCTACTTCTAAGATACTTAAAATTATGATTGGAGCTACGTTTAATATGTTAATTAATTCCTACTACACAGAGAAACTACAATCTGAATTTCCAAGGGGGTAGGACTTTGGTTAAAGTTTTTAAATGAGTTAGAGAAATAAGTCACATTGACGTGAGCTGACCACATGCATGAGGCTGAAATGGTGAACTTGGTTTTGACTTGGCAGCTATATCTTGATTACGTCATGAAATAAATCATTTATCCTGTAAGTTTCAATTCCTGTATATAAAACCTGGGTATGATGCTTATCTTCCATGAGGTACTAACAGTTGTAGTCAGGCATCATCTATGTATAAGAAATTGAATTGCACAGGTGTTCCGGTATACTATATAAATATGAAAATGATACACCAAAATAATTTGGTTATATCCAAATGTGACTTTATTCTGACACC
The DNA here is from genome assembly GCA_013399115.1 of Anseranas semipalmata. Classification (NCBI taxonomy): domain Eukaryota; kingdom Metazoa; phylum Chordata; class Aves; order Anseriformes; family Anseranatidae; genus Anseranas; species Anseranas semipalmata. The sequence goes on from VXAA01004871.1 coordinate 654,024, forward strand.
AGTAGTCATATGGAAACTAATGAGGGAGATAATTGTGAATGACTGTTCAATATAGTCTGTAACACTACAGACCACAACAACCATGGTCTTACTTTTTACATAGAACTTTGGAGTTTAGACCTTGATTTGTCACAGCATTTAATCCCTTGTTTAACATGTGATAGAGTTCAGTGGTGGATTTGCATTTAAGTAGAGGCTTAAGTCAAGTACTTTGCCCTCTAGTACAGATGCAATATATATATATTATGGTCCAGATGAATGAGTGGCAAATGATACATTGCCCCAGAGCATATCTAATATATACCCAGTATTAGGAATAGAATGGATTAGTGTTACAAATAGATATATTGGAAACACAGAATATCCTCAAGGATTGGTTCAAGACCACTTGAAAATTTTTAGGTCTAGCCTTTGTTGTGATACAAAAAAGCTGGGAATTCACAGGATTGTGATGCACTCCAAAAACCTGTAAAGCTCCAGAACTTTGCACCTTTCTAAGGATAACTGGAAAAAGGGCTTTGCAAATGTGCAGCCTCATGGTTTAACTTGAATCTTTGACAAGTGTATATTTTAGAGTGTTGTTTTTCCTTCTGTCAACAACAACAACAACAACAAAACATTAGACCCCACGATATACTTCTATGCTCAAAGCCTTACAAAATCAAAATTGCTATGGAAAAGGGGATGGATTGCCACATCCCTTATGCAGTTTCAATTAGAAGGCCTGATCATCAAATGAACTCACTCTTTGGGCTTTGCAGCAAGTCCTGAATTGTCATTCACTTGCTAATTATACAGTCTGTGGTGCTGGTGATTAGGGAGAAGAAAATAAAGGCTGAGTTTGATGGCGGATCTGGAAGTGAGCTTTCAAAGGTGACGATTAGAGAAACCCTCTTTTGACTTGCAAAGTTGATACAGAGTCAGAGACAGATTAAATCTGGATCCAGTAGCTTTGTTTTGATTGAGGGACATTTCCAGCTGCAGCTACGCTTTCACGGTTACCTTTTCTCCCAATCAATACGCATAGCGGGTGGGCCATGCAGAATACGCGATATCAACTGCTTACAGGGTTAGAAGTTTGCTTTCCAATCAGACATGCATGTTAGGCTTCAGTAAAGCTACTGTACTGAATCTGTGAAGCAACACTTTCAAATATAAGGTACTATTGAAGTCAGTAAGTATAAAGAAATTGTTTTATACCATATAATGGGTAATAACAAATTTTGGCAATGCTTTAGAATAAATGTTCTTCTGATATTGTTTCATTGCAGGTATTTCTACTGAAAGAAAATTCTGAAATTTCAAAATGGCAGAGTCTTCCAGAAATGGAAATACATTGATCAACAGGAAGCCTGAGATCCAAAACTGCAGAGGTAAAATGAGAATCAATGCCAACTTAGAACTTGCAAAAGAAGTTGAAACAAACCGTAGGGTTTTTTAGCCGTCAAAGCTAGATGAGAGCAAGGAAAGTCACAGTGTCATTGGCTAGAGGGAGGATGAGTTTAAAGACAGCTTAAATGCTTTCCAAAACTTAGATGATTTTGTGCCTCAGTGTTCAATTTGGACAATGACTCTGAACTTGGATGGGAGAAAACTGGCTTTATGGGAGTGAATTTGGGAGGATGGAAATGATGCCTTTTGAGGTAGAAGTAAAAATCAAGGAGTGCTGTTTCAGGGGATCTGCGTCACAGTAGTCTGAAGGAATTGGCACTTGAAACTGCATTTCTACTTGAAGGGTATTTAGGAATATGTTAAAGTAGGAGTGGTATGAGAAATTTCAGACTTGATTCCTATATTTAAGATAGGAAAAAACTGTGATCTAGTTAAGCATAGGCATATTAGCGTGACATCAGTAGTATGCAAGGCATTACAGCGCTTTTGGAAAGAAGAGTAATAGAAAACATAGCAAATGGAAGAAGTGGGATAACACACAGTATCGGTTTACTGAAAGCAGATTTACTGGATTATCTTGATAATCTTTCTTTAGATTATCCTGATCTTTTTAGACAAATAAAATGGCAATAGATGTGATGTATATGTACTGTGAGAGAAGCATCTGACACAGAGCTACATGGAGAATCATTTGACTGGAAAAGGTGAAGATTAGGCCTAGAATTGTAAAATGGGTAGGAACTGGCTAAAGGAGATAACAGATGATGCTGAAAGAGGAAATACCAAGTTAGAGGGAGATAAAAATGGAGTTTCTGAAAGCACAGTCTGGGGACCTATATCCATTAATATTTTCATTAATCAACTAGGCACAAAAAGAATAAGAACCTGCTAGAGAAATGTGCTGATGACTGAAGTTGGGAGGGATTGTCAATAGCAAGGAGGCTCAGAGCATACAGAAAAACAGAATATCCTCAAGGACTGGGGAAATATAAATGGGATTACATTCAAAAGTTCAAGTAGCAAGGTCACGTAGCTGGGGACTAATGACAATTTCTAATATAAGGTAAGGCTTGTCGGTTGGACTGATACAGGAGAATTGGGCATGTATTTTGGCAGTATTTCAAAAGAAGAATTTCTAGTCAAGATAGGAAAGAATTAATGCCCTGCAGAAGGCTTTGGTAAGACTTCTTCAAGAATGTGGTGACCAACTGTGACCACCTGTGTTTGAAAGAAATTCAACCTAGAGCAGGAGCAGAGAAAGGTGAATAGTTTGATGGGGGAATAGGGATTGTGCCTCAGCATACTGAAAGCTTCAAAGAAACATCCATAAACATGACGGGAGTGAAGAGGAACATTTTAAGCTTTGACAGTATTGTTACATAAACAAATAAGTGTAAACTGCTCATCAATGATTTACCCTGTAGTTTAGAAAAGGGTTTCTAATGAAAGGTATGAATTTCTAGAAAAGCCTTTGGCAGGAGCAGTGGGGAGAACCCCTCTAACTAATTCAGTGATGGAAATGGGTATGTCTGAGGGATTCAGCAATGTGTGCATGCTGTAGCAGCAGACTGAGCTCTGCGGCTCAGTGGACTGTTCCATCATCCCGTTCCCATTCATTCTGGTTCCACACTCATACAAAACCATTCCAGCTTTTAATCCTGAAGTCCCCCTGGATGAAACCCCAGCACCACTGATCCAGAGCAGGATTATGACACTTCTGCAGCCTTGGCAGACTGGGGTGGCAAGGAGATCCTCCAGCCTTAGCAAATCTGAGGTCTGGGGGGAATGTTTTGCCTATACCCATTCCCTTGGCACTGAGAAGTGAAGGGAAGCAATCAACTGTACACCATAAAGAGCTGAAATGGAGCTGCTCATAAATAAGAGGTGGGTTTTCCCAGGTATTCTGTTGACTAGTCAAACCATCGTTATTTTAATCCAAAATGTTTAGCTGAAAGTATTGGCTTCTCATTGACAAACAGAACCTTCCCTTCCCCCCACCATTAGGTTTTCTGGGTTTCTGCTCATATCTCTTCCATTTCCCTTATTCAATTTGTCTAGCAGAATTGAAATAAAAACATGCTGACATTTTCAAGGAAATCAGATACCTCCCCTGAAAGTTTTGATGGAAAATTTTCAGAGAGCCCTGAGGCTCAGGAGATAGTTGCATCAGGGTGTGGCCAGCTAAATTTGCTGCCTGAATCAGTGGGGGCACTGCCTTAGCATCTCTTAGACCTTTCAGGTGATTTACTTCTGAGAGGAAAACATCTTCCACAGGGAGCCACGTGCTCTGGGTGGCACCCGCTGCTCTCCAGCAGTTCTGGCTGACCTTGCTGCGAGTGGTGCAGAAGGCTGAGCCGTGGCTGTCTTCACCCTCCCC
>VXAA01004871.1:657798-737427 GCA_013399115.1 Anseranas semipalmata
GAACTGACCACAGCGTAGCCCTAAATGTTTTATTTTTAACTTTTGCCAGACAACACGTGTATCCAAGGCCAAACAAAAAGAGCCAGAGAATGGGGTATAAGTGCTTGTCAATGTCAGACCCGATCATTGTCAAATAGGGGCTGGATTCTGCAGCTACGCTGCATGCAGCGCTCCTGTTTCCTTCAGTGGTGCTCCCAAGCCACGGTGATGAATGCCTAGAGAGATGGATAAAGGCAGACAGACATAGATCCACACTGACAGAATCAACCCCCAGATGGAGGTTGCTTGAATTTACCAGAAATTAAGATGCTGTACTGCTTAAGAAAGAGTTCCATGATCTCATTAAGTCTCTTTTGTGTTTCTTTTTTATTTTATCTTCCACCTTCCTACAAAAAAAAAAAAAATCAAAAAAAAAAATCAAAAACTTTGTGTCATTTGCAGATTGAATGAGAGGAAAATTGCCTATGGACTAAATAAAATGTTTGTGTCCTTTTTTACTAACAAAGTCCTACACTGACGGCTTGTGTTTTTTAAAGGAGAAGAAAATGCAGCATGTCATAGTAATGTCAGATATTCTAACTTGCTCTTGCAAATCAGGACTTCTTAATATTTTCTTTTTAAATAAAAATGCCATTTATTATTATCAAATGAAGTGTTAATGGAATCAACTCATACACAAACTCATGCATATATATCTATAAATAAATATAATATATACATAAAAAAAAATCCTTACTGCAGAGAATGATCAAGCACCTTGTCAGCAATCCATATTATATTCGTTAATTTGATTCCTGCCAAAAAATCACTTAAGTGAGACCTTCTGATTTCTTTCTTTAACGCTTGAGGCTCCTTTCATCCAGGCAGTGTTTATTAACCTATTTCTGGAAATCAGCATAAGCACAAGCTATATTTAATCTGTTCTTTTCATGTGCTTTGTTTTATTTTATTTTTTTCTTTTTGTGTGTGTTTTAATTCCAGTGTAAGAATTAGATACTGGTAAGTATTAAAAAAAAATAATCAAGTTCAAATAGTGAGAACTGAAATAATAAATAGTAAGGTTTATTATGTGTGCTTATATTCTTTAGGGGGATTCTGATTCTAGTTTAATCCCAGGACTAATGGTAATGGCAGCAGGAACAGTATTCCATACTGGGACCTGATGACTGACCTTTGGGGTACAGCTTCCAAGCTCTGTGCTCTTCTCCCAGTTTTACTGGTGGCCCAGTTATTCTGAATGGCAGATCTCTTGCCTGTAAACCTCTCGGTCCCCATCTGAAAGCTGGCTGTAAAATATTAAACTCCTTACTTAATTTGAAATCTGCAGATTGTATTACATGACTAGACAGTCTACTTTCACACCAAAAACTGACTTAAAACCCTGGTAACCAATAAACTCTGTAGATCCCAGAAATCAGATCCAGTTGGGAGACAGTAAGTGCCAATTTTATGGTGCCTTTTGCCTTCGCCGTTAGGCAGGCAGGGAGAGCAATGGGATGACTTGTTGAATTTTAGAGACTGAATCAACCTCAGATTTTCTGACAGAAACCAAAATAAATATGGTTTGCTTGAGCCACTCAGTTCAAGCACATTCCTGAAAGATGTTGTACCTCACAAGTATCACTTGGGTTTGCATATGTTGGTAAATAGAGTGGGTAATAAATCTTTGTAGTATTTATTGCTCTGCCAATATCTATCTTGGCAATATTAAAAGATATGCATGCATGCTTATGAATTTTATTTCTCTTCAAAGGAGCCAGCTCCTTGTACTAACAATCACAGCTATGGCTTGATAGACTCCTCTTTACCTGTCATGCCTATAGAAATCTCCAGAGAATTAGAATTCTCATTAAGCGCTCTGGAAAGCAGAATTTAATCAAATGTATGCCAAAGCTTGCTGTTAGAAAATATGCAACTATAAATTGCATTTCTGTAGAAGTTGTTGCAGTCCTACAGTGACCACTGAAGTCCTTTTTATTTATTGTACCATGAATACAGAATAGATAAAATTAAATCCTCCATAATCAATGGCTCCAATTTACATGCGTTACTTGTCAAAGTGACTTTCTCCAGTCCCCACAAAATGCTATATAATGTGACATCTCACAAGTCTTCAGGAACACCCTAAGATGAATCTGAAAGATAAATATTGCAGTTGTGAGTCTTTCTGTCATGACTCAAATAATTTTAAAATTGCTAAGATGTATTCCTCTAACAATGTTAAAATTGTTCTAATGCAGGATAAAATGGTAGTTTTAGTCTCTGTAATTTTTATAGCAGCTTGTAATTTCCTTGCACTCATTACAATTCTCAGATCAGGAAAGATTACAGGAGAAAATGTTTTCACTGGAAAGTCTGACTCTGCTGCTCATCTTTCCCGTGAAGAATATACCCGATAGTTAGAATCCAAGAAGGCTTTTACAAGTTGTTTGGTGCTTTTAAGTGTCAAAGTTAGACCATTTGATTTGGATTAGTGTCATTTCTGGAGTCTGTTAAAGGGATAAGTATGAGCCCACCTCCTGGTTTCTCCCCACAACATACTTTTATGAACAGTGATGCACTCATTTTTATCTACTCTGTTTGGGGCCACTCACCAGCAGACCGGGAGATTTTTGAGAAGTGAGAAATATCAGAGTGAAAAATCTGTGTCTTTGTTTCTGCTTTGAATCAGTTTTAAGTCCCCAAATTAGAAGAGCTATGATTACCACCGAAGGGGTTTTAGGAGAAGTGCTTGAACAGTAAAAACCCTCAAAATGCAGGTACCTTAAGTGTACTGAGATCTGACAGAGTGCTGTTGACGTATGTCACTATCGTTAAATACGCTGCACTGAAACTTTGGGCTTATTTGGTGATGTGTACCGCAGTTATCCTTTCAGGCTGTCTTTGGGTTAGGGTGCTGTTTTGACTGTAGCTGTGGTGACATGACAGAGGGGAAGGGCAGATATTTTCTAGATAAGCTGATAAAGGAGGAAAACCAGGGCTGTCCTTCAGGCTCATGCAGAGGTTGGAAGAGGAGGAGGATGAAGTGGTGTCCAGTGGTGTTCATCTGTGAAGTTGTTGCATCAAGTTACATTGAGCCTGGGTCAAGAAAAAGTGCCTCCAGACGTTAATGCTCTGTCAGGCTGCACGCCTACAGCCACTGTATCAACGCCGTGTTTTTCCTGTGGTTGAGCTGGTGAGGGTACATTTCAGAGACAGGGTACCTGCATGGGCTTAGGTATGTTGTTTTGGCATGTACAAAGGGTTGTGCACAACTGCATTGCTCCAGGGTGAATTCAGGGAAGAGCTTGGGCAGATGAGGAAGGACGAGTCCCTCTGTAGACCTGCCAGCATGCAGGGGAACACTTTGGCTTTATATCCAAGGGGACAAGCAGGCAAAGCCTCTGCTTGTTGTGGGACTAGGCTGGCAGCCCTGTGCCTCTCTCTGTCCCTTTGGGAGCAACCTGGGTTTCCAGAACAGTGAAGGGGCAGATATATTTCATGTCAGTGGTTGGTAGAGAATTCCCTGCACCCCTCTCCTGTCTTACGTACCCCCATGACATTCAGGAAAATAACCGGTGCAGTCACTGGCCTTTTCTTGTTCTCTGGCTGACAGGACTGGCTCTGAGACATAGGGCCCTGAATCACAAACCTAGAGAATAACAAATATGGCTTAATGCTGCCTGTGCCTTTGTACCCTCAAATTTCTTGGAGGTAGAGCCCAAACACACACCTTCATTTTTCAAAGGCAAATTGCTGGTGCACCAGTCCTACAGTAACATAGAGGCTAGCGGGACAGAGAGCTCAGAGCTAAAGTTAGCCTCTTTGTAGGAGACCATGTCTTTTTAACCCATCCTCCCCATTCTTAATGTCTGAAATTCTATAATTAAAAATTAAGACAAGTGGATAACACAAACTTTTGAGCTAGAAACAGAGATAAGCCCCCCTCCCCACCCCCTTAAAAATGCCGTATATATTTTGTTCTTGTAAAGAGCTGTTGGATACAGCATCACCTCAATTATAATGAAACAGCAAAGAAATTCCACATTGGGAAAGGTTTTCTGAGGGTATATTCTCAGTTACTGCTGAAGATTAAAAATAACCTTCTCAAGCAATAAATTGGTTGAGACAGTAACAGGACCAAAATCATAGTGAAATCTAGTAATGAAATATTAATGCTACCATGTTAAGCTCGGAAAATCATAAAAATTCATTTTGCAGAGCTGCGTAGATCCTATTTCTGGTGTCCTGAGCTAGCTGGATTTTAATGTGCAGTGCTTTCTACTTGTGTCCTGTTCCTATATACAATTCCTATTAGCAGAAAAGATGACCAAACTCTTAAGCCATGTAACTGCTTCAGGAAAGCAAAGAAACCCAGTTGGAGTACATGCCAGTAGCTCTCTAGAATTAGAAGGCATGTTGCGAGTGACACAAAGAGAGCTGTCAAGTACCTGGCGCTTCGCTTTACCGCTCCACTAAATGGCCATTGTGGAGCTGTGGCAGACATATGGGGGAATTTCATTTCTAGGGCAACATTATTTTGCGTGAAACTGAAATTAGATAAAAACTAGGTGTAAAGGTATGTTTGAATTTCAGTTAGTGCTTGATCTTTGTATGCTGAAAGGACCTCCCTTGGATACTCAGTCTAGCTGCAGGCTTTCTTTCAGGTTCCGGAACCTGCAGCTTTCAGAAGTCAGGCCAATTTAAATTGTGTAGATTTTGCTGCTTTACATAACCTATTTGAATTCTGTAGGTTTAAGAACCTGCAAGGTAAATAGGTACATTCTGCATACGCCTGTCCTACTGACTTAGGCTGTAGCTTTCATGTCACAATTAAACAAAGTGGGGAGAGGAAGCCTTGCAAGGTGCAGCCACGTGTCACTAACCACGTGTGGTGCTTTCCAGAGCAGAAGGGGTGGCTCATTCACTGTCCAACCAAGGTAAGTGTTTTACTGGAGTCTGTTATCCTCCAGCTTGTGTCAGCTACAGTCCCTTTCTGAGACACTGCAGAGCAGCCATACATTATTAGCTGTGGCATTAGCTCAGCTAGAGGTGGCTGCATTAAGCTCATGGATGTAACGAGGACTGCATACTTATTTCGTACCACTGGCTGGAAGGAGAGGTATGAACCTCGCGGTCAGACTGGCATCATGTGCCCAAGAAAAATGATGCCTAGAGTCACACATGGGCATGCTGAGGCATTGAATGGAAAAGCCCGGGTAGCTTTCCTTGGAGAGATGGGCACCTTCAGTGGTGAAAGAGGAGTCAGTGTCTGAGCAAGAGCAGCTGGAGAAGCAGACCCCACCCCAATGTCCACACCTGACATAGCTGGTGGAGAGACAGAGGCATGGTACCTGCAGAAAATCAATACTGGAAGGAGCTGAGCCCAAGATGGAGTCCTCAAAGGGGCACCCAAACCCACAGGACTGGCCTTGTGCCCAGGACAGACATGGAGGCCTGGAACTGAGCTGCTCTAAGAGGAAGGGCTGTGTACACCAACAGCTTGTTCCAGTGGCTGACAGGTATCTCCCCCTTTGCCCCAAGCCTGGGCCTTTCCTGGTGCCTGGCAGCCACTGAGTTTTGAGGCTGAATTACCTCCAGGACATCAATATGATGCATTTATTTTTTTTTTCCCTCTGGGGACTGAATCCTGTAGGGGTTTGCTCCCCTTGAAGTCTCAGAGGGGAACTCATTCAAATCAAATACAGAGCTGCTTTGCTGCCTGTGTGCCAAGGATAAGAAAGCTAAAAAAAAAATTCCCAGCAGCTTCCAGGACTCTGCCTGTGAGCATCACCTCACAGCCCTGGTCCCTCGGCGCACACGGACCTTGCTGGCCTGGATTTTGCCATTTGCTGCAGGCATGAGCCTTGCAGAGCCGCCGAGGGGACACTGCAGGGTGGCTTTGCTGGGCGCGTGTGCCCCGGGGCAGCGCCTCAGCACGCTGATACTCTCATATGAGTACTGAAAGGCAGCAGAGAGCATAATCTGTTTTAATGGATCCTTCTGCTGCTGCTGAATAGCTCCCTAGTTTGGATTACTTCTGCTGCAGGCACGATTAGTCAGCAGTTGACAGGGCAGGGGGTCTCGGTGGGGAGTCCATAGCTAGCTAAGAATAGGAGCCAAATAAACATTATTTGCTGGCTTATTGGGAGAAAAGCTTGCAGAGAGCAGAAAGTTTGTCCCTCGCTGTTTTCCTGGGTAGGGGTGCAGTCTTGAAGGCAATGAGATAAACACTTGAGGATGGCTGATAGCACTGGAGTGCAGAATAAACAAGGAAATGACACTGGATCCCAAGGCGTGGGAAAAAAAAAAAAAAAGAGACCTGCTAAAGAAAGCTGAATATCAGATACATTTTGGAAGAAAAGCTTCCTGAAAATATGTGAAGTCACTAAAACAAGTGTCTGAAAGGATGCACAAATGGTTTTCACCTCCTTCCATCTGAAAGAATTGGGCATGTTGAGAAAATGCTCGTTCATTGTTTGCCTTTCAGTAATGAAACAAAATATAATGGTCAGTAAAGTTAAACCATTAAGCGTAAATCAGTTCTGTTTCCACCGGAAGGCAGCCTGGATTACCCTGCAACACTGAAGCCATCTGTAGTTCCCACATCGATTTTCTTCTCCGTGGCACTGAACATACAAAATCAGCAGGTGCCTTTGAGTGCTCTCTCAGCCGCATGGAGAAAATAGATAAAAGCCCTCTGGGCCTCCTGTATGTCCGTGTGCAACCTCACCTGTGTGACACCTGGCTGTGCCCAGCACAGAAATAAGCACACGCAAGCTGGGAAGCCTGCTGAATCGGCATATTTACTGTGGAGGAGGAAATACTGCCAGGAAGCAGTGACCTGCCTCTTTTCTGCAGTGCACCGGCGTGTAGCCTCCCAACAGGAGCAGCTTTGTTTTGTGCCAGCATCTCGGAGACAGAGGAGACTGTGCCCAATTCAGTGGAAATAAAAAGCAACCTCCTCTTTTTGTTATTTGCTGCTCTAGTGGAAACTCTGCTTCCCCTGATCCACTGCAAAATACTGTTTTCGCTTTTCAGGCAGCTACAGTTTTGGCCTTTTCAAGAGAAAATACCTGTTTAAGTGCCTTGGAAGACACGGCAGCTTCTTCACCACACCTGATGTTTCATTGCATCTGACCTTGCCCTGACCAGGCGATGGCAGCAGCTCTGGTTACACCAGAGGCAGCCCATGGTGCTTCCAGATGCTGGAAAACTCAATTTTTATCAATCAAGCTGAGTGGCTGAGCAGCACATGGCAGTTCCCGTGTCCCTCCTTTAATTAGACACTCCAAGAAGTGAGAATAGCATCAAATAAGGTGAGGTCCCACTATTAATAACTAGCAATTGACTGTATATATAGATACTTAAAAAAAGATCCAAATAAAAACCTGCAAGCTTAAGATCAGAGACAAAAAGAGCCTTTTATGTTTCTGAGCTCATCTGAACTCTCAAGTCAGGGAGTAAGTCCACTTCACAAGAGCTCAGAGCCACGACAAAGCTCTCTCCAGCCTTTGCATTCAGCATTGCTGCAGCTAGTCACAGTGTGAGGCTGCCACGATCTGCCCGTCCCTCAGCGCACCCAGGTCCCCTAGAAAAGCCACCACTTTTGCAAGGGGGCACCGAACCCGTCTGAACAACCCCGTCCTACAAAGCAGCCTGCAGAAGACCGCGTGCCCCCTTGGCTCCTGGTGCTGCTCGTCGTGGGAAGAAAGGCAGTGTGCTGCTGGGACGGTGGGAGAGCTGCAGCCCCGGTGTCCTGCGGAAAGCCACCAATGGCAGAGGAAGATGATGAAGTATGAATTCAAAGGTTAGTCCATTTTTTCCCCTAAGCTGTAAAGGAGGGAAGCACTATCTTCTGCGATGGTTAGTACCATTAATCAGACAATGAGAGTTCAGTCCCTTGTACGGTGCCAAATCATTTGGACTTTTATCTCCCCAGCCCTGCATAGAAGACGAATCCAGGCCTGCTGGTGCTTGGGAAGGGGGATGGGGAAGAAGTTATTAGTGGGAAATTTTTGAAGCATAAACAGAATTTCAGCAAAAGGTTGTTCCTGCCATGACACGATTATAAATGAGATGATCAACCACAAAGAACATTATTTTTCATGGCTTTAGCAAAATGATGCTTCTGTTCTAGTGGTAGAAGTAAAAAATTTAAAGGGAAAGGGAGGGAGTTCCTTTAAAAATTCCAGATATTTTAATTAATGCCAATAGCATTAAAATATTATGGCTTGAGATGCTTATGAAAAGTCTCTTTTATTCATTAAATTTCCCAGACCCAACATAATTAGAATTCTTAACATTCGTGATCTCTCAGCATTGGCTTCCAAAATTAATGGTCTGAGTAATTTCTTACAGCAGATGAACTGAGTTTCAAAATAAATGTATTGCAGTAGTAAACATCAGCTTTTTGTAAAGGCAGGATGCACCATTTAACGACAACTTTTGAGAAGGAGAACACCCTCCATTTTCTCTCACCCAGATTTCCATATTCAAGGGACATATTAAAAGACTGGAAATTCCCGTACTCAAAATTTAGGAAATCCCTGAACAGAAGCTGCCTGCACCACTTGTACATGCAAATCTCATTGCAGTTTTAGCGTCACACATTCTTTCTGCAGGTTGCTGCTTCAGGTGTTGTGGAAGCTGAGAGGGCTGTGAGGAATGCAGCGGGCACGGGAAGGCGTCCTGGTTCAGATGGCTGAATGGAGCCCTGCAGAACTGGCTGCTGCCGAAAGCCTGCTCTGTAAGCCTGGGGAGGTCGTTTAACCCAGACGTTTTGCATGGGGTTGCTAGATGTATGCTGTTCATTTTGGCATCTGATTTCCAGGACATGGAGCACTCCCAGCTGCAGCTCCTGCTGCTGGGCTGTGAACCCAGGAGAGCCACTCAGTGAGTGCTGGGGGCTGGAAAAGCTGCTGCTTCCCACCGGGCATGGCAGGGTCGCACAGATCTTCTGGCAGCCTCCTGATGGTGAGACTCCGGATCCAGGAGCCCATTCCTGGTCCTGGAAAGCCAGCAGGGCTGGTGGGTGCAAATCCCTCTGCCTGTTCCCCTGCATCTCATCCTTGTTCCAGGTCTCTCTCTTTGCTTGGATGGTCCTGATACCCACCATTTAGGTTCATTTCCCAAGGCTCAGTCCCCTTCTCTGTTCAGCACCAGTCTTCCCACCCCTGCACTGTTGCTTGGTCCCACTATCTTCACCCAGTCTGTCAGCCATCTAACTGTCCCTACCACTCCTTGTGGCTTCAGTTCCTCCAGGAATCTGGCCCAAGTCTCCTTTCTCCTGTGCTAGCATGGTTGAATTCATTCCCCTTGTGGTCTGGATGCCAGAATACAGGGGATCTTTGCACCCACAGCATAGCGATGAGGACCACAGGGAACATCTTGCTCTGATCCTTTAGCCAGGAGTTAACATATACCCAATAACCCATGGTGGCAGGTAGGTGCGTGAGCCTGCGCTGCGGGCAGTGCTACAAGGGGATGAGCAGCACATGTTGGGGGCTGGAAGGGACTACCCCGTTCTGGATGAGTCAAAGGGCAAGCCGAGCACAGCAGGACAGAATCTGCAGAGTTTTTAGAGTTCCCACTGCAGAAAGCCTTTATTGAGGAAGTCAGGTTGGATTTTTTTTTTTTTTCCCAAATGCTCTCACTTGGCCACACTTGCATGGATTTTCACAGCAGTAATGAAAGGCACATCCTTAATACAAAGGTCACAAGTCGACTAAATTTCTGCTCCCCTATCCAAAGCACGAGGAGACGTGGTGCATCTTAAAGAAGCGGATGTCAGTTCTTTTTCTCTTTTACCATTACAAAACAGTGCATTGTTCCCTGGCCTTGCCCTTGGGAATAGCTATATTGTTTTGGCTGAAGCTTTCCAAAAAAATTCAGCCTGAGGCAGATGCCCAGGATGGAAAATGACAAGCTACTGGTCAAAATATGACAGTTATAAGCAGCTGAAAGTAGGGTCTTGTAATTGGAAATGTCAGATGGTCTTGACAATAGGCAGTGCTACCAGCCCACCAACCTCAGGAAGTTTGCTCAGGATTTCATGTGTAGGTAGAGGCAGTGTGTGCACCTCCTTGTAGTCTCGGGGATTTTATACATGCCACAAAAAGGAGCAGCCTTCTTTCCTGGGTGTTAAAACATGGCAAGTGCTGCACTTCTGCTGCCCCCAGCTTCCTCCTCTATTCAGACCCAAGCTGGAGACCGCTGTGCAGCTCAGCACAACCCTGCTGCCACCTCCCACCTCCCAGCCCCGGAGAAGAGAATGGAGCAGGGAGTGCGTGGCCAGCCCCATCTCAGCCTCCCCATTGCTCCTGCTTACAGAGGGGAGCTGGGGTCCCCTCTGAAAGGGGTGGCAGGTCTCTGCCCCACAGCCCCGTGAGCATCACTGATGCACTGAAGTACGCTACGTTTCTGGTCATTTCTGGGCCTGATACATGTGGGTTTGCATCTGGCATCTCTCTGCCAGCTTTAGTACCTGGCCCTTTGGCTTGAGCTGAGGAAAACTTCAGAAGGCTCCGGGCAGGGCTCGTGCCTGACTCAGCCGGTCCCTCCCTGCTGCTGAGCCACCTCCCGGGAGGGAGGTTCCCCTCTCCCTGGTGCAGGGACAGCCACCCAGCGCCGCAGTCAGCCACTGCACTTTCATTAAGTTTATATTTAACTTTCCCCCAGCACCTGGGACCAGAAGGAGTATGTTAGTGTCTCGGAGCTGGAACACTACATTGAATTACCTTGTTGGTTTACCTGGTCATAATAGCAAAAAAGATCCCACTGCTGTAGTTAAGAGTCTGTCAGCATTTCCATTATAAACCTCTTATTCTCAAGGGGTTTTAACTTATCTGTAAAAACCTGTTCCAATGCACAAACTTAGTTTATAACACGGCATAGAACTATATTTTATCTTTTAATATTGAAAATACACACACAGTCAGTTCATATTGAAGTATATATGTGTGTATCCAGAGAGGTACTGGTCTTCTTAGGCAGGGAACAACCTGTTCAGCATCTTCTCTTCTTTTTAGTTTAGCTGACAAAATATTATTACTCTGGCCATTTTCATAGATAAGATACTGTAGTTTGACAATCTCTTCCATTGGCACATGAACTCCTCTAATATATGTTAATATGATCATTCACAAGTGCAGCGCAGTCACAGTGTAGAGAAAACATAAGAGGCTTGGCACAAAGGCTGCTTGCCCTTCTTTTCCCTTTATTCTACACACTGATTCAAGGACACTCCACTCTTGCTCTGAAAAAGCAAAGCAAAATCTTTGACCAGCTGCCTGGCAGGGAGGACTTGGCAGATGGGACATCGTGGGTCTCTCTGCCGTGGTCAGCAGGGCAAGAAGGCACCAGCAACTGAGGCACAGCCTCCTTCAGAGTGCCCTCTCCTGCCTGCATTGGTCCCCAAGGCCTTTGCTCCCCTCTGCGTCGTTGGTCTGCCAGGCACTGTGGGCAGGGGGAGAAGGGCGGTGGAGAAAGCGCTGGCTCTCCGGCTCTCACCAGGCCTCCAGCTGATGGCTTTTGGTTTCTTTAACCAAATGTCTCTTGAAGTCCTGGTAGAAAATGGCTGGGTCAGTGTCAGTCAGAGGAGCAGTGGTAGTTTATGTCACCTGAAGATCCAGCCCGGGGATTACATCTTTGGGTGGTGGGAGGTTGAACTCAATACCAAAAAGCACCATTCCCATGGGGGGGGCACATGGCCACACAGCAGGGTGGCTGTGCAGGGGCCCTGCAGGTCACAGTGAATTGTTTCTGAGGTTTTTCTTTTCTCCAGACACAGGCTGGCATGGGAAGGAAGCCCCTTCTCCCAGAGCCTCCATCCTCATGAGGTAAGGTGAAGATTGCAGGACACTAAGTGGGATGTGCCATGCAGCGAGCCTCCACACTGACTGTCATATAAAACATTTTCCCTAGAAATTTCTCTCTCTCTCTCTCTCTCTATTTTTTTTTTCCCCCTGAAGAAATTGCTCTTTATGTGTTAAGGAAAAGTATTTTTTTTTTCAGCCTTTCTGGCTTTTGAAAATTTGTGGCAAGGTAGTCCAGGCCCTGGAGAGCCAGAAGTGCTCCCATTTTGTTGTTGTGGCCGCACTGCTGCTGAAGCGACTTTGAGAAAGCAACTTTCTGTTAGCTAGACTGCCTGGTTGCTTTTGCTTTCCATCCCAGCCTTATCACACAGTCCCCTTGTCTTCCTGCTCTTTCCTTGGTGATACTGCTGAATTTCAGATGCGGTTTGCTCAGGCTGGGAGCTACCTTCAGCCGCTGCCCAGCCTGGGGCCTCTGGCTGCCTTTGCTGGAGGTGGCTTCCAAGTGGAGTCAGGATTTTCTTGCTCACATCTTTCCTTCCTCTTCTTCTAAGATCCACTTCCCTTTTGTCACTTTCCTTTGGATTCCCTTCCCGTACACACACTTCCACCCCTTTGACAAGGCTCATTTTTCAGGACAGAGGTTATATTTCTCATCAAAATGCTGGCAAAGATAAGGGCCACATAGGTCTGTGGACCAGCTGATAGAAATTCATCTAAATCCCACGCTGATGGTTTCCCCCTGATAGCCAAGGCTACGCAGGCATGGTTGCAAGCCCATGATTCAGCAACTTTAACTGATTAATCAAGTCACTTCATTTTTTATGCATGCAAGTTTGCCCAAGGCAGCTGTGTTCCGTCGGTTTCTCGTCAGAGTGTTAGCAGTGCTGAGGATGTCAAAGGGTTTGTGATACTGATATAAATATATATATATATGCGTAGGTTTCTGATTAGGTTGTGATTTTGAATACTCTTTAGTGGTATTCGCTCAGTTGATAGAATCCTTTCTGCGCATTTACATGCACGTTGTACCTCTGGTGCTGCATTTCTTAATTACTGATACACTTTATCTGAGTAAAACATATAACAGGCCCCTTAGCATAAATTATACTTGGTGTGTGTGTACTGAGAGTCCTTCCCAGGTGTGTGAGGGGATAAATATGTGTTACAAAGCACATGCATCTCAGAAAAGGTTTAGAAATTCTCACTTTCTGGAAAAAAAAAAAAAAAATCTGCTAAGCCCTGTAAGAACACCAACCCAGAGCAATTTTTGGCTTGGGCAGAGCAAAGCTGTAGCTTCTATTTCCTACATAACCTCATGGCACTGGGGATGTACATGTAGAATTCCAGATGCTGATGGGCTTGGTAGCATCGTATGTGCATGCCTTGAGACAGTGCGCTTATAGCTCTCACATTGATAAAATGAGGCAGTGACCACAGAAAATGCCAGCACATTTTCCTGGCATCCTATTTGAAGAAAAAAAGGGGGGGGGGGGGGGGATGACGACTGTATATCAGCTCTCCGAAAAGGCAGGGGCTGCCACCAGGCAATGACCCCTGCTTGCGCTCTGCTCGCACATCACCCTGGTACCTACTAGGTCCAGAGAATTCCTCGGCTTTCTTGGCTATGAATGAAGAGTCATGTTTGTGTTATATCCCAAGCGCTGTGTCAAGGCACTTGCCTCAGCACAGGAGATCAGGATACAGGACTTGGCATCATGTGGCTCTACCAGGTGTAAAATTAAGAGCACAATTTAAATCAGTATGTTCAAAAAAGGAGGAGGCAAAATTAGAAAATGAATGCATGGCTTCAATGAAGTCAAAGGGATACAGATATTTGTGTTTGTTAGATTTTTTTTTTTTTTTTATGGCAGCAGTAGTTGTTGATGTTTATTTTTCCTCACTTCAGTAGAACAGTGTTTGTTAATAATTCTAATAATAAAACATCCACAACAATTGCGAGATTTGCCAATTTTTCAAAATTGTGGCTAAATTGAATACAAAAAAAGGGATTTCTTTTTTTTTTTTCTTTTTTTTTCTTTTCCTTCCCTAAACCTAGAATACCTGGTGTAAAGTGGTGGTGCCTGCTGTGAGTGCCTCCATGAGTGACTGTGGCCGGGAGAAGAGTTCAGATAACTTCACAGACTTTGCATTGTCTCTTGCAACAAATATTGCAAATGTTCCAACATCAAAACAAAACAAAAACCCAACCCTGCTAGAACTGACTCACAGATGGACAAATTTGTTATTGTTTTCATGATCTTTTGCAATGTGTTTGCAGGTTTCCACAGCCTTGTTTAAATTCAAGCAAGGACCTTTTTGCACCAACTTTGCAGGATTTCATTTGTGAGTTGTACATTTAATTCTCCGCGGCAGATGGTGATGTGTGGGTGTACTGCTGTATATTTGCAACAGATTCCTTATCCTACAAAATTAATTAAGTGTCTCATGTGCTGATTTAAAATCAGAATTGTATTGTTCTTAAAAAGCTAATTCTTGCATATCATTTTGCTGGGACCTGTGCAGTTCAAGCAAAATGTAAGGGACGGAAAGTCCAAGTGCTTCTTTAAAGCCCATGGATGGTGGCAGCACCTGTTAGTCCTGACGCGCAGGCTGTGTGGCTTGTGATCTTGTGTGTTTAAAAGTCACTTAAATAAAAATAAGTATTTTGGGCCTCGGTGCCAGTTTCCCAGATGTTGCTATGACAAAAGCTGCTGGGGCGGGCGAGCAGTGCTCACGAATACCCTGCACAGACGCGGCTGCCGATTTAAGCCCCTTTTCCTTTGGTGTGTTCCTTCCCCTAGCAGGGATTTATTTTAAAATGATCGTTCCTTTGCTGGCATTGCTTATGCTCATTTGCAAAGTTGTGTGTGTGTGTGGGGGGCTTTTCAATGTTTTGCTTCCTCCTAATTTGATAAAGTCGTGTGTCTTTATGAAAGCTTTCCCTGGGGACTGCAACGGCACCGCGGTCTGGGCCGGGAGGGAGGACGGAGATGTTGAGCAGCAGGCAGGCTGTGTCGGCGGCCCCATGGAGCATTCCTCCAGCACGGGGCCTCCGTCGGCATCCTCGGGAGGAAGCCCAGCGCCTGGGTGGTTGTGGCGGTGAGCTGGAGCACCCAGGTGCTGGGGCTGGACAGGATCTGTCCGTGCAGCTGCTGCGGCTGGGTGGGTGTGCAGGGCTGCCTGCGGCAGGCGCACGGTCACAGGGGGGACCCCAAGACTGGCGGTGAAGTCTCTGGGGACAGGACGCATGTCTTGGTGACAAAGCACAGCAGGGTCTACCCCGAATAAATGTGCAATGTTGGTGGCTTCTGGAGTACCAGTCCTGCCCTTAGCGCGTTGGTGTGCTTTAGGTCTGGGGGACAAAAAAGGAACTGGCCTTGGGTTATATTTGCCCTGGGTGAGTGAGTAGCCGTAGTTGGGGCAGGGTTGCTGGCAGCTACAGACCCCACCGGTTTGAGGTAAGAATGGAGGTTTTCTGTGAAGTGGATTGGGTAAAAGATGCAGGATTTTATTTTTTTTGCTACTGCACAAGAAATAATTTGCAGCCCCTTAACATTTACAATTTGAATAAAATTTAATATGAAATAGTGTAAGCCCTTTAAAATGTGCTGGCTTAGCGTTTACAAATGTGATACAGGCTTGTGGATGGCAAA
This sequence comes from Anseranas semipalmata, assembly GCA_013399115.1. NCBI lineage: Eukaryota > Metazoa > Chordata > Aves > Anseriformes > Anseranatidae > Anseranas > Anseranas semipalmata. Next base: position 673,247 of record VXAA01004871.1, read on the forward strand.
ATTTCAAACTTTGAAGAGCAGCTGTTTACTTGTATGTTGTGTATATGTGTGTCCGTGTCTCCGTCTTCCCAGTTTTTCTACTGAAAGGTTATTTCAGAAAATTGCTGATAGTCAGAATAAACCAGTCTGATTTCTTGCCTTCAAATGTGGATGAATTAAATTGACTTTGTATGACCTGTCCTTGTGGTTGCTTTCCTTCCTACAGCCCTTTCTAATGCTTGTGCCTGGTAGGTGTACAATGAACAGGCTTTTTTAAATGCAGCGTTTGGGTTTATGGGTATAGGAACAATACAAGCTCATTGACTCTTAGTAGAGTAAGTTTCCATTCTCCCACCATGTTGTTTCTGGTGAAGGCCTTGGACGTGCCTGTCACAGCATTCACAGGCTCCTGGCTGTTGAAAATACCACCCTGATACACCTGGGATGACAGTGATTTTTTTAGCACTGAGCTGGGGATTGTGCTTCTGCGTTTTGCTTTTCGCTTCCTTCCTGCAGAAGTTCTTGTTTTGCCCCTTTGTGATCTACTGAAGCTCACCTGCATTGGCTCCAACACCTCTGGGTTTCAGAAGTCAATTATTTTTAGACAAGAGATACTGGATTAGTGCGAGGTGTCAAAGATTTTGTAAAGTTACGCTGGATTTGACCTTTCATTTTGCTCCAGATGTACAATGAATTACTGCTGTGCAGTGAGCTCGGGCTGTAAGATCTTCAGGGCAGGGAGCAAATCTTTTTCTGTCCTCACACACTGACCTGGCCTTACCTTGGCTACCCGTGGCCACTGAGGAGGGATGTGCAAGGTAACAGTCTTGTCTGCTACAGGCGATGGCAAAGGTAGTTCCCCGGGGCACCTTCAGGTTGTGCCTCTCGCCATTCACCATCCTACGGCTGACTTAAGTGCTCAGGTAAAAGCCTGGGCTAGCGAGGCACCAGTGGGAAGTGCTAATGGTATCAATGTCTGTCTGTGTGCGACTGCTAAAAACCCAGCGTCGCTGCGAGCTGAGCTCCCACGGCAGAACTCCAGAAGGCGTGCGCTGCTCTCGAGCACGCCAGCCCTGCCTTCCCCGAGCCCCCGCTCCCCTCACCGCGCCCAGGCTGAAGTGGAAGAGGCAGGGAACGCACTTGAACCGCCCTCCCCCAGGTGATTTTCCATTTATGCAAGGCTCGCTAATTGCAGAGAGTGATTACCCTTTCATGAAAGAAATATAAAACTTGATTACTTTGAGTGAGTGCTAGCGAGGTACGGTTCTGATCCCAGCTGGGCAGAATTGGTGTTTCAGTAAGAATTTTTAGAAACAGGCAGGATGGGTACAGCAAGCAAAGAACTGTCTGTGACCACTTGTATCCAGCACACAGGTGTGGTGCTCTCCTAAGCAGGTCAGAACTTTACGTACCAGATCCTTAACGCTGACAGAGGCTTTCTGCCTTTGGTACATGTGCATGTGAGCTTTCATACAGCTCACATAAGCTCTGTTAATGAGAGCTATATGGAACGGGGCATTAGGTACCTTACATTAATGAGATGTTGAAGAACAGCAGCTGAGCTTTGATTTAGTGGAAGTATGGAAATGATCTGGATCAAAGTTCTGGCCCCTCTGCAGTCAACAGCCTTGTGTACAGATGTCTTAAGAGCACCCCGACTGTCCAGTGACTTCCACTTCACTGCTGTTCTGATGGTGTAAGGTACAGAGAAGAAAGGATGGGGGGCAGGTGAAGCTAACAGATGGTGCAGCATACCTTGTGGTATTTCATTACAAGCACTATTTCTTTGTGTGTTTTTTTTTTTTTCTTCCCCTCCTCTCTTTTCACAAACAGAAAGTTCAGTTTTAATTAAATGCACTGGTGCATGCTATACTATTTCCTAAAGAGTGTGTGTGTGTGTGTGTGTGTGTGTGTATGTGTGTGTATACACATATATGGATATAGATGGAAGACACGTTTCAGAGCCAAGTCTTCAAACAGAGCAATTGACTTCTGTATTTTACTGTGGAATGGTCAGATTGATTTAAGGATCAATTAAGCAAACTGTAAATTTAAGAACAAACTCATTCTGTGGCCAGAAATTAATTATTATAACCACCATGGTAACTTAATCTCACAAAAACACGAGTTTATTAATAGGTGAAGGAGCTGAAGAACTGCACAGTCCATCCAGCCCACTGATATATTTTTCCTAATCTGAGATTCAATGCTGCAGTTTTACAAGGTACACATTCTCAATTAGTGAATGTTACAGAACATAAACATGAAGTGAATATTTGTAGTACTGGGATTCAAACAAGTCAGCTGAAAGAAATATCAACTCTAGTTATAACACATGGTGAAAAGAATCAAACTGGGAATGTGGTCAAATATACTGTTGTACAGCAGAGATGTACACTTTCATATCGCGTGACATTCATAGCACGTTCATAGAATAGTCAAACTAAATGACTTAAACTGTATTAGTGCTGAAATTTGCTCATTACTTTTGTTTAATGTTGATATTGACTGAGTTAATATTTTCATTGTGTAAAAACACTGTATATGGTAGAAATCTTTCAGTATCTTCCACATTCAAATAAAGGTATTTAATGACAGTTACAATTTGGTATTTGGTGTTAAACATCCTAAATGGCAGATTATTTCTAGCCTTCAGAAGGAAAACCGCAAATAATGAATATGCTTAGTCTGGTCTGACTAAGACATTTGTCTCCAAGACCTTGCTTCTGCAATCAGACTCTTACATCCCCTCATTTGGGATCACTAAGACATCTGAACACGGTTAAAAAGGTGGAAAGTCCATAGCCATTCTACACACTTTCATTTATTGTCTGGACAATTAAAGTACAAATAATTCAAACACAACAAGGTTATGAAAAAAACATTTACAATACTTTCCCTCAGAAATGATCTAAACTAGCAAGGTTATAACATGAAGTCATTCATTATAACTAAAGTATACAACTGCCTGGTCCTAAGAAAGATTTTTTAAATTATTATTATTATTCAGATAGTAAAACACATCGTAGAGAAAAGATTCTGACATGCCTTCCCCACTAATGCTTAGCAAATGCATCAAAACTTTCCCAGCAAACTGCGCTCATTCATAGCAGATGATGTATAAAGGTTTCCCTGAACATTGAATGAGTGTTCCTTTAAAACTAAAATCTAACATTGTTAAAGTAAAAAACTGATAAAATTATGATGCAGCCTTTGCTTTAGTTATTTGTCTACTACAAAAGTTTGCCTCTTCAGTGTGAAAAAACAATACTTAGTCTACATGCAGTTAGTGGGTATAGCATGGAAAAAATGCACAAAATAAGCACAAGTTATAAATAACCATAACGTTTTATTACCATTAAGACTAAACTTGTATTGAAAAGATTTTATATAACAAGACAAGAAAAGCAATAGCAAATTTAACTATCAACTAGATTATGCATAGCGAGTAACTGTTTCTAGTACTCAGGGAAGAGCATGACCCTTTTTTGTTTTAAATATATAACCGTACAAAGCACAAACATACTAAAATGATCAGTGCACTGGACATGGGAGAGCACCCCCCTCAGTCATTTTGTTCCCTTAGCTCTGTTTTCCCCAATCTGAATTACATTAAAATAAAGACCCAGTTGTTTTCTTTTCTACTGTGCAGTAAGAAAAAATATTCACAACAAACATGACAATATATCAAACAATATTTCTACACAAGTTACCTTGATACCTCTGTCACTTAAGTATCATAAGAAAACATTTTAAGACATATACAAACAAAACTAGCAAAGTGTTACAACTTATAATAAATTAACCAAAAGAAAAAATAACTTTATATATATATATATTTATATTATATATACACATACACACACAACAAAATGACACAATAATATGCTTCTTCCCATAGTTTAAGTAAACAAATAAGTAGACTAGCCAAACTAGCTATATTTGATTTTGGCCATATGCATCACATCGGCAATTAAATAAATAAGTGTTTCAAGCAACATAAACAGTGTTCCAAATGTGCCAACACAGCCCAATTATATTAGCATGGGCTATAAAGTGAATTTGAAAATTCTTAACAAATTTAAAGCAAATGTATTTTTTTCTAAACACATTACATTTAACTATGATACTAAGATATGTAAATAATTTCGTAGCACCTACTGCTCAAACCAAGGAAGTTTTTGATCAAAAAATTAATTTTTCTTTTTTTTTTTTTTTAAACTTTTGTTCTGCTGATATCCCATACTGATGACTTAAAGAAAAACCGTCTTGCAACTCATCTCCTTGCTTTTGGGTTTTGACTGTGGGTAACTGCGTGCCTGGGAAGAACACTCTCCCGTACTGTATTTAATATTTTTATTACATGCTATGAAAAGATACGAAGATCATCTGTTTGTAGCCCATCCTTCAAAAAACAATCTACTAATCCAGTTTAAAACACACATCTTGATCTCTAAAAAGTTACCAGTGCAGTATGAACATGACAAAGTTGTCAATTTCCCCTAAATTAGCCAGTCAAAATATTTTTTCTCAAATCCAGATTCTCTTGTAAAAATTCTTTATATTTTATAAAAATAGATTTTTCTTGAAACCCATTTTCAGCAAAGAGACCACCTCTTTGGCAACATTGTTAATGTTATTTAAATTGTTATGTCATCAGGTATCCCCCTTTACCCCATTCCCTAACAGAAGACTGTTTAGTTCACATGATATAAAAGAAAAAAGGAAAAATAAAAAAAGTTGCAAAATTATGTTCTTCTTTTTGCAATTTTTATTGTTCCTCTTTAATTTATGTGGGGGGTTTACCAATCTGATTGGATCAATGTTTTGAAAAGAAGAAAAGAAAAGAAATTTTTTTTCTCGCTTTTAATCCCATTAGTTCGTAAAAATTGTTTTTGTTTTCTTATTTTTTCAAATGAGTGAATGGTCATCTTAAAAAGACCCACCTTCAAGGAAGGTAGTAAAACTAGCTGGCCGGGTAAAAATCCCTGCACATTGTTATCTATGTATATTATATTCAACAACGACAGCTATGAAAGAACATTCAATGCATCAAAGGTTTTTTTTTTTTTTTTTTTCTAAGCATTATAAAATCCTTTCCTGTTCCTCACAGGATATCCAATGTTTTAATACTTAGGCAACACTGGCTTATAAAGTCCATGGTTGAATATAAGCCTTGAAGAGTTTTTTTGTTTTGTTTTGTTTTGTTCGTATATATATTTATATATATATATTTTAGTAAGTAAGGATATGAAATTCAGGATTTGTGGGTTTTATTGGTTTTAAAGGAAACTTGCAATACTCTGTCTCCTAAACGGTATCCATTAAGGCTGGCAATCGCCATGGCAGCTTCGTCGTAGTTGGTCATGGTGACAAAGCCAAATCCCTTGCACTTGTTGGTGTTGAAATCGCGGATCACCTTGACATTATTGACCGCTCCAAAGGGACCGAACAGCTGCCACAGCACACTCTCATCTGAGTCGGGAGACAAGTTGTAGACGAAGATGCACCATCCAGTCCCAGTGTGACCAGGGATATTCATTCCGACAAGGCTCGTCATACCATCAATTGTGATCGGAGAAAACCTACCAAATAAAAAGAGGGGTCTATTCTAAATAGATCTCTTGGCACAAGCTACATGGAACCAAGACTCCAAAACAATCAATCCAGTGTTAATTTAGGTTCTCTATCCTACCCCTGGAGGATGACTACATAGCTACCCTTGGTCTTCAACTCCTACTTAAGTGGAGGGGAGCTGTACTATATATAAGGACCAAATCTGGGCATAAATGCATTTCCCTTCAAGGATAAGCCCTACTTAAAATGTATACAAAGATCTAATAGATTGTCCTTAAGCATTTCTTTTAAGTAAAAAAGGGCCTGCACATGCTGCTATAAATACAAGTTCATTTAAAAAGGCCTGTAGGAATTTGCCACGTATTTCCCATCACACAAATAGTGTTGTTTCAGAGCAACGGAAAACTAATGCTTTACTTTTCAGAAGTTTGTTGTGAAAAAACAGACCCTTCAAGATTTAAAGATTGATATGAAATGCCACTGTCAGGATTCAGCTGCAACAGTAGGCTCTTTTAGCTGAAAATACTATGGGAGAGCTCTGTAAGTGGTAGATTTTAATTCTCCTCCTAACAGTCCTTAATTGACATACACTGAGAAAAAAATCCAGTTAATAAAAGTGTCCTAAAGCCAGCCAAATATATTAAAGATTTATGCAGCAATTGTAGAGTAAGTAAAACAGTGCATAAATATAACTAGTGATCCTATGCCAACTAATACCTTCATACTGTGAGACTCCATGTCCGTGACAGGATCTTAGGGCTCTTCAGATAGCGAACGCAGAGAGACAAGCTCCTAGAAATCTAATACAGAACCCTAACTTCTCTCCCCATTGTCTTCTGGGGCCTGCTTTGTTTATTTCAATGTCTGAATTAGAAAGCTGAAGCCAGGTAGCGCGTTTATGAACACAGAACCACCACAGCATAGCCTGGGCTGGGCAGGATCTGCGGAGGTCATTTAATCAACCTCCTGCTCGAAGTGAGGCTAACTGAAGTGACGTTGGCTGCTCAGGGCCTCGCACAGGAACATTTTTGAGATCTCCAAGGATGGGACTCCACTCCTGGGGAGTAGATTTTTCCTTTATATTCAGTTGAATTTCCCCTGCTGCAGCCTGTTACTGTTGACTCTTGTCCTTTTGCAGTTGACCTCTCAGAAGAGCTGGGCTTCATCTTCTTTCTAACGCCCTTGTAGGTAGTTCAAGACAGCAGTTGGGGGCTAAACTCTACATTTGCCTTTCCTGAATTTCACCAGGTTCCTCCAGCTTGTCAAGGTCACCCCAAAGGCAGCCACAGCCAACAGCATACTGACTGCCCTACTCCCCCACCACATTAGTGTCATCCATTAATGCAAGGAGGGTGCCTTGCAGCCCGTGACTCAGGTTATTAATGAAGATGTTAAGCAGTATCAGCCCTCAGGATCAACATAATTTTCCTTTCATCAGTTTGAAAAAAAATATGACAAGATTTCTGAAGCTACACTTTGGGATATGTTTTAAAATAACAACTGCACAGAGGAGAAGTCTTAATAAAAATCCAGTTTCGCATGTACCTTCAATATGATGAGTTTTAATACCAGAATTGAATAATAATTCCTCAGGATTTTTTGAGTGATGATTGAGGGAATAGAGGGGGGAGCCCAGAAGACAGCTAGAAGACAGCTCTTATGCGTTCCAAAACTTCTCCTTTTATACTCCTTGTGTTTCCACACACATTTAGCATTCTGCACAATATTATGCAGTGTATATTAAATAACCATAAAAGAAACTACACACTTGATGGCTGCTTCTTTCGACTCCTTTCCTCAAATATACATATAAGGTGCTATCGGAAGATAGCTGGAATATACATCTTGAGCTGAGGAACATCACTGGGGTGTAGCTACACTATAAACAAGCAGTTTGCAAATGCTCACAGCACTGGATCCTCAGACATACACAGAGGTTTGCAGAAACAGCTTAAGAATATACAATCTTCCTACGGAACTTCACTTTTGCAAATCCTACCCTCAACATCCTTTAGTTCCTAATTCCTAGTATGTGGGAGAAAAACATCTTCATAATAGTTCAGCATGGCTCTGCTAACCTACGGCACTTCTGCAGCTCTGAAAACAGAGATGGCTGGACAAGGCCAATTTATTCTGCTCCTTCCACCACATGACAGCGTGGAACTGTAAATAGGGCAGCCAGGACTGAGAGCTTGTACAAGACAACAGCTTCACATTCCTTTGAAATTTGGAAGAGGGAACTTGAAGCCCACACAGTATTTTATAGTTCTGTTTTTTTTAAGAAATGCTGCACTGATACGAAGGGTTGAAGTTTCATACAGTTCACTGGAGAGCAGCTTTTCCCTGGAAGCCTTTAGAAGTTACACAGCCTTCAACTACCTATGTACCACGAGCACAGGAGCTACTGTAAATCCAAGAAAACATACATGAAACTCATACAAGTTTACTGACACAAATACAACATAGCCTACTGCTAGCAGGAAAGTCGTGAGTTATGCACGTGGTCTGAAATTAGCGTCAATAAAACCTTTGTTCCACACCTGCACAGCTCATTTTGTCTGTATTTCCCCACATACTTAACATGGGGAAAGAAAGAACTGCCCCCCCAAGCCCAGGAACACTATGCTACACACGTTTTAGAGGCAGTTCCAGAAATTTTGATCAATACAGTATTTTTCTGGTGACCCGATGCCTGTAATTACAGAGTTTGCTAGTACAATTTTTCAAGATTTGCTGGAAGGAGAAAAAAAAAGCTAATTTAAGATGCCTAAACAATAATGTTTTAAAAAAACACAAGCTGTTGTGATTTAAGACTAACACCACAGAATGGGAACATTAAGAAAGCAGATGCATAACCTAAAAAAGCAGGTAACTCATTCTTTCCCTCTGCAGGTGATATGAAATCAGAACTCAAAACTCTCACTAGTTAGGACCAAGCACCATTTGTCCTGTACCACATGCCAGTGTAATTCTGGGGAAGAAGTTAAAAACAGGGAAAACTCCTGAAGAACACCATCTTTCTGTGAGTTACTTGCACCTGACAGATACTTGACACTAAGAGTTTTGCAATGTTTTTGGCAATATATCAAGAAACAAGTTAGAGGGGAGAACACAGGAGAAGCAGCATGTGATAAATTCAGGTGGTAATTTCTGACTCATCGCATCACCATCACCACTCAGTATATTGCAAATGAAACAAAAGTACTAACAAACTGAAGGAGTGCTTCAGAGAAGGTACGCCACCTCTGTTTTGACCATTACCTTCACTTTCAGAAGTAGTCTTAAGATCTGCAATTTATCTGTATGACAGCTACTGTGGCAGCAGTTAAAATGTATGTTACTGTCCACTACTAGCTAAAGATATACTTACCATACCATTTACAGGATAAGCTTTGTAAAAAAGCTCAAACAATTTTCAAATGTGGTGAGTAGACCATTTCAGAAGATTAAGTGTTTTCTCATCTTAATTGTGGGGATGGCTGGACATCTTACATCAGGAATAAGACTACGCCTTTGTTTTGCTGTAAGGTTCGTTTGCGTTGATGCGTGCCGTTAGAAACGCTAACAATTCGCCAACTCATTTTAGCTATCAAACATTGAACATACTGATGAAACAGCATAAATGTTTACAAATCAGGTGAACTTTAGCACACATACGAGTACATACACACAAACACACGTTGCTATTTCAAACAAAAATAAATCTCAAGCAGGAAGAAAATTTCAACAAAGTATTAAACCTGTAACAAAAGAAACTTAGGGCTGATTAAGGTGCACACAGCTATATTTTAAAGTCAAACTTGTGAAGCCAGATGTAAGAGAATGAAGGTCTTAACAGCTGAAAGCAGAATTAGGTTGCTGTTGTCCAAATCTCTCAGTTAAGGTTTACGTTATTAGATCAGATATTAGATGAAAACTTAAGTTAATAGTTCTATTTCTGGACAAAGTGCCATGTAGCAGGACAACTGGAGTTTGAATGCTTGTAGCTGTTGCACCTAAACCATTTGAGAACCCCACCTGTAAATAAAAAAAGGTTGAAAAACCCACAGAATGTGTGTGGCCTTTAAAGCAACAAAACCAACTGAAGTCCAAACTTAAAAAGAATTTGACATGCTGGTGGAAGAAAAGAAGGAATCAAAAAAAATAAAGTTAGTGAATTAAAAAAATAAATTGTAGCACCAATCTGTGCCAACACGGACATCTGGCAATCTGTGGAATTCTAATTACCTCTTTACGCCATAGGCCATATTAAGCAAATTGTCCAGCCTGAAAAGAGAAGGAGGGTCTTTGGGTTAATGTCTCACAGATGGCAAGATCGCTCAATGGAACTATTATTAATAGTGTTCCATTTTCAAAGAAGAAATGTTCAACAAGTTTCCCACACATCTAAGGAGTCTAACAACTCATGGCCTGCTTTGTTAAGTTTGAGATTGTGCTTAAATTTCCACCACAGCATTTCAAGTAATTTCAACTCATCTATAGTCTTAAAGAAAACCTTAATTTTCATGGTTTGATTTGGTTTCAAAAAGATTCACTTTGGGTTCATCTTTTTTAGACAGCATTATGAAATTTTTGCTAATAATTAACTTTGAAATAAGGTGAACAGTTGAAGTATAAAGTGTTACAGTCCAAAATTGATGGAACAGGAAAAATTCTCAATTTTATCTACTTTAACATAATACATTCTCCCCACTAGGATACAATTAATAATAATCCTCCAATATATGTCAATCTAAATGACCACTAAGTTTTGCAAAAGGAACATAATCATCTGCTTTCCATGGCAGTACACCAAATAAGTCCTTTTATTGATGGACTGATAACAAGTGATAACCTCAAGGGACAAAGTTGCATGCCAAAGATGTACTAAATTTATATTTGCTTTTTTTATCAGTCAGATGACTGACTTTTTGCTATAATCTTCTTTAATTCATTATCACCTTTGTCACTGAAAAACTAAAATCACTTTTGAATAATTCTGTAAAGCCAGTATGCAACTCAGTTTATAAATATAAATAAATATAAGTATATGTAAAAATATACATATATTTTTTTTTTTTTAAAGAGACCTTTAATTGAATGCTAGGTTGCCTGAAAATTGTTATAAAAGTAGTGAGAACACCATGTATTGCAAACATTGGCTTACGTTATCAGATGGAAACTGTATATTCAGAATGCATAACAGAAACCACCTCCAAAAGTATCTGAAGAATCACACCAAACACTAATATAAGGTCTCTTTATAGTAAGAGCGCATCTCAGGCTAATAAATTTAATGATACTGCTGCTGACTGGAACAGACTCAGCTTTTTTCCTGCTACCAATCCACTGTCATTAACATCAAAGTCTAGGCTGCATCAAAACTGTAATAGCATAGCAGAAAATAAAAGCATTACCAAAAAAATTGGGAAGAACAGGGTAGTCACTGCTCATTTGATTATCATTGTAACTCTGTTCTGTCCTCCCTTTTTCTATGAGGCTTCAAGAGATCTGATTGTACAGTACTTCAGCTGTTTTAGTAAATACAACATGACTACTGCTGTCAGCAGATTTTCCTCCTCATTCTCCAGGAAAGAATATTTAATTTTACAAAGAAAATCAGGTCAGCCTACGCAACTAAAGCATATTTTCCTGTGCAGCACCTGCCCCACATCATCGTCGCTGGTAGAACTTCAGTTCTTTTCCAGGTAATTACCTGAATCTCTGAGCCTGGTGGTGAAGTGGTCCAGGGTAGCGTCTGTTGGGAGACTGATACAGCTGTGAAAGGAGTGCCTGGCTTGTTTTCTGGCTGGGGTTATTGGCAAACTTCACAGTAATTGGTTCTGTAGCACCACTAGGCTTCTGGCCATTTAGTCCCTTTATGGCTTCTTCTGCCTCTATTCTCTTATCAAAACGGATAAAGCCCACACCTCGAGAAACCCCTGGGAAGTAAAAACATGTGAACAAATGAATATATGTAGGAACAGCCTCATCTATGTAACGATGAAACAATGTTGTTTTGACTTAACCAAACACAGCTTGCAAATTCAGAGAAGTCCTATAATAAAGAAAAATGCCATGCCCCAGCTGTGTTCTCTGCAATCAGACCCTACCATATATATAATCATTTTAAGAAAACAACATTCTGCATTTTGCAATCCCTCATTAAAAAAAGAGGCAGGTACAACTCCAGTTACACCTATAGAGAACTGGGCATGCATTTTACATTAAAAATCACATTGTTGTAAAACCCATCTGCCAGCAAGCACTTAAAATTTTGCTATTTCCAGAAAAACACGCATGCATCAAGGAAAGCTTTTTTTAACCTGTGACTTGATCAACCAGAATCCGTGAGGTGATGATGCGTCCATATTGTGAGAATAACTGCTCTAATTCTTTCTGGGTCATTGTTTTTGGAAGGCCGCTGACATACAAGTTTGCATCTCTGATCGATGCTGAACTTGGACGGGCATATGACACCTATGGATTTAAGAAAAGGAAATGCATATTAGTAAGCAGAGCTGCCCTTTACATTTTAAATGGACAGATTGTTTTCTTTTTCCACAAGCAAGAAACTCTAGAGTTTAGTAGCTTGAATAACCCTGGAGTTCAGATGTTACCTGTTCTGCAAAACCAACAAAACCAGGAAAGGTTACAAGAACAAAGGAAAAGCTAGAGAGACCTTGAAAACAAATGCAAGGGTTCTTTAAGTGCAGGCACAAAATAACTATTGTTCAGAGTTAGATTAATGTGCGACTTCCTACGCACGGCTTTGTAAATTTACCCCTATGGGTCGTGGGTGTATGGATGATTTACTGTATCCAACGTGTAATAACCTTAGAATATACGTAACATTCTGAAGTTTTAGGATGCTTTTTTTCAAGTGTCTGAAACAGATCAGATTATTTGCAGGGTGATCTTTTGTGCCATCTCTGTGTTTTCATCCCGAGCTGGCGAGATCTGTTCTAGATGAACAGCAAAGCACTGGTGAAATTACACTAAATGAACATCTGCTCAGGGAACTGTATACTGACACTCATTGTCTTATCTGCAATTTATCACAAGAAGTTCCCTTGCACTGTAGGCCCAAAACCAGACCATAAAATATTATGACCAAATAAACAAGAAAAGCAAGCTGAGGCATTGCATGTATGCTGTCAAAAAATTATTAAATCAAATCTTTAACTGCTCTTCTACCTACGAAAACACAAACCCAGACCTAAAAGAAAAATCAGATCTATAATTACAATATGTGCATAAAAAGTCTGCTGCACTATTAATATATACATTTAGAATAACACAAATTTAACAAAAATACTTCCCGGATAAGGCCTAATTGCAAGTATTCAGCACAGATCACTAAGAATTACTTCTCAGCACATCTGAAATAGCGTCAGATCTAAACCTGAATATTTTGCACTTCATCTTGATTTATTTAAATATAAACAGATTGGTATGTTCCTGTATCATGTCTCAAAATGCCTCCTGGAAAAAATGGGGGGGTCCTGTCACGAAAATAACGCGTTCAGCAATTGTCTTCCCCAGCCTTAGCCCAAACACAAATGATGTCAAATGGATGTCTTTGTGTTTTATGTGTCAAAGAGTTGTCTTTATGTGCTCCACACCTAAAAATAGATGTTGACTCAACACAGAAAATGATGTGAATGACTAATATTTGCTTCCACGATCTTCTGTGCATAATAGCAGACAAACTCTAAAGATTTTAGATTTTAAGGTTTTTGGCAACTTTTTTATAACTTGCATGTTTGTACATGACCTTTTAAAACTAACATTTCAAGAGAAGGCGGAAAAAAATTAGGTAAAGAAATGTGAAAAAGAGGTTAGATAAAACATTTGCATCAACTGAGGCAAGCTCAGGCAAAGCACACAGGCACAAGCAGGCGTAACAAGCCGCGAAACGCTCAGGTGCAGAGACGAGTGCTGAAAGGGAAGCGGACAGATGTCGGGGTGGAACTACTCTGTGCCCCAGCGACTCGGGGCCGCACGGCCCATGAGCTCCCTGTGAGGTGCAGCATCCACCTTGCTCGGCCACAGGTCCCAAACGTCCCTCTGAGGCACCAGGACCAGAGCTCAGGTGGCACCGCTTGGCTTTTATCTTATGAACTGGAGAGGTGGTTGGGGAGAGGAAAGCAGTGGCAACTCCACTGTGCTTTCACTCACAGATACCGTGCTTCAAATCACTGTTTCACTCTGCTTGGTTTGGTGGCCTCTAGCTTGTACCTCAGGTCGGCACTGCTGCAAGTCATCACACGACTTTGAGCAGGCCCTGGAAGACTGGCAAGTCCAGCTCAAAAGCCACCCAGAACCGAGAAACCCAGCTGCTGAGCACGAGGGCTGGGACACGCGTGCCGGGCGCGGCCCATGCGCTCTGGTGCCTCACCTCAGGCCTCAGGCCAGACCCAGCACCATCAGCCCCGCGTCAAGAGCACGACACAGCCCAGGACCAAATCCAATCTCCTGAGGTCAGGGAGATGCCACCAACTCTATGCAGCCAAGACCACACTGCAGCATTTGAAAGGCAGAATCTCTCCACACTCCGCAAGCGCCTTACCTTGAGAGGGCACTGCTAGGGTTCAGACACCTACGGCTTAACCTACTTCAGGGATAACAGTTTAAAAAACACTTAAGAGCCTCTCTGGAGTGGGGGTAGGGACCTTACCTATTCCTCAAAACTGAGAGCTGCAAAATAATAAAGTTCCTGGGAAAACAGCCAGGGGTTTCCTTTGGGTTTTCTCACTCTGGCACATTCATTAACCAAATGCCACATTACAGGGAAGATGAAAAGTACTGGGATATGCAAAAACACCACTTCCCAGAGCACTGTGTGCCTGACATTTTATATATAGATATACACACACACACTTGTACACAGGAAAAAAAAAAAAAGTGCTGCTCTGTTCTTGTAGGCCATGCAGATATGCAGCAGAAAGAGCCTGCACGGTCTCAAAAATTCATCTACTCACAGCACATGTAAACATGTATCACTGCTCAGATCTAATTTTTATTTCCTCCTGCAATCAAACATTCAGGTTGCAGGGGAGCCTGGGCCAAAAAAAAGAAGCTGCCAAAAGCAACTCAGCTGTCTTTAATATCAAGGAGAAAAGGTTGTGAGCTGAATGGACACGAGGCTAGTAGTGTCAATTATTTATCTCCTTTTGAATCTTTTTCATCTTCCCTCTCAGGTCAGCCAATGACAAATCGATTGGTTAGACCGTGCCATCCTGCTTTCAAGCTATTATTCAGTTAGTACTGGGGATGGGATGTCTTCCCATGTATTAACTATCAAAGGAAGAAAACATCCATCCTGACCCTCTGCCTGACCAGAAGCAACTTGTGCTGTGAAAGTTAAAATGGGAGCCAACACCAGCTCCCATTTTATCATTGAACTATGAAGCACTCAGGAAGGATGCTGCATTAATTCTTTATATTCACACTTAAGAACGATTTTTTTTTTTTTTTTTGCTCACAGCAGTGTTAGTGCCTTATACTGCTTGTTGAAAACAAAAAGAATATTGAAATCCCAACCACCTGAAGTAATTCAAATATACGAACTAGAGTACACCAAACTGTCATTTGACCTAGGCATTTTTCAGCATTAGTGTTTGTCCACTTGCATGACTGTTGGAGGTCTAACAATGGTATTGTATTTCTACTGCATCATGTTATTTTGGGGTTCTTAGTCCCTTTGCAAGGAAGATAGTAAAATGCCATCTAATTCATTTTATGAATTATTTTATTGTTATTTTATGAATTTATTATGGCTTACCAGCCTCCAGTGTCAGTTTCTATAAATATATATATACACACAGTAACTGTGGAAAACAATATACTAGCTAGCATATTTCTCATCTGACACTGAACATCAGCCTATGTAACTATGTAAGGGTTTCTCTCTGGTATGAGCAGCCCACCCTTAAGAGGCTGCACTGCTCCCTCCAAACACTACTGGAGAGATGTAGGGTCCAGCATTTCATACCTTCCATGGTAACGAACAATTATTTTTGTTTATGAGCACAGAAGAATGTCCCAGTTAAAGCAATTATCTTCCCTATTGATCTCCTACCCATTTTTCCAATGCAGAAAACTTCTTGAAAAATTTCTAACCTCGAGACTTTTCAGAACATAAATTGATGCAGTCTGGTCTTTCCAAGTCAGAGAGCCCACAAAGGCACCTAGAGGCATGAACGCATCCCATTTGTCTTACAAGACAAGGCTCCAGACGTTATCGGCCACCATTTCAGCACTCTTAACCACTTCACTGCTGCTCATCTTCAAAGATGCCTTCAGCTCATACACTAATCCTGGACTTCTCAAATGTTAAGCCCATTTCTAGACGACTCCTCCTGAAAGTCAGTTTTCACGGAGCGAGTCAGAACAACCTTGGCTGCTGCCTGCTGCAAAGAGGTCGGGCATTGTCCTTGCCTGGAGCAATGCCTCTGCCAGCAGAGCCGCCCTGGCCTGGCCAAAACACCTCCTGAATCGCCACCCAACGGCTTGTGTCTTTCTAAAAACTTCTCCAAGACAACATATGCCTCTTGCTCTGCACCTCGTGTTGCTCACCCAGGGAATGCGAGGCTAGGCGGAAGCCTTTAATCAGCGTGCTGCTCGGCAGCGCTGGCACCCCCAGCCACTGGGCCCGCAGCCGATGACCTGGGACGTGTCACCAGCTGCCACCACATAAGGTGCAGTTGCTGTTAAGTGATGCCCTGGGCAGCTTTCAGAAATTCCTTGTGTAACATGTTCAAAAATACTAAGCTTTGTTGTGATCTTAAAAATGATTTTGAAAGACTTCACTTTGTCTGCATGATAAGCTCTCAGATGTGGGACTGCTTGCATGATTTTTGGGGTGAGTCACTTCACTATTTTTTCTGAGGTACAAACATGCAAAATGGGGACAAAGCTGTCCTACGCCTGCTGCCTCTTACTTATTCCACTGGTACACACTGCAAGTGCTTTAACACAACTGGTCAAAGAGCTTCACCCTGTAAGCAAGCTCCATCTCACTTCTTTCACCCACATATAAGAACATCAGTAGAGATGCACTATAGCTGGAAGAGTTTCCTCAGAGCCTCTTCCAGGCCCTCGTCCACGCCCTAATTCTGTGCAAGAATTCAGAAAGCCTCCTTAAAAAGCCACATACTTTGTCAAAACAAATGCACACAAAACCCTCTGGTCCACACACTGAAGACCAAAATCTCAAATGCCTTCACATCCCCAAACTCCTTCCTTTTCTCCCAGCCCCGGGCTGGGGACAGTAGGGGAGTGACAATGCACTTTACCACAGAGCGATTCAATGCCATTTTACTGGGACTAATTATGATTGCAGGTAAGATACAACAGTCTATTCCATCATTTTAGGGGAGACATCCATAGATAACAACCTAAAGGCCCTCTGGCTATAGCAAGAGCTGGGCTAAGAAATAATTGCTCTGTAGAATGAAAAGGAAGCTCATTGGCAAAACTGAAGCAGTTAAAAAAGACATTTTGGTTAAGAGCAGATGCACAAAACTAACAGGTAAAGACTCTCTAGTGCCTGCTGAAAGCAGCAGAACCAAATTTGAACTTTCAAATGCACCACTGAAAGGTCCTTCGAGCCGCATCATCGCTACAGGCAAAGGGATTTGTTAACCAGCACTGAAGTCCAAGCAGGTACGCAGGCAGAGGCGCTTAAAGAGCAAAAACTCAGTAAACTTAATTAGGGGTTTTAAAATCTGTGGCATCCTTAAAGCTTCCCATCCATGGCTTTTTCCCAGTGTGCCACAGTCACAACAGACACCCCTCTTTTATGAGGGATCCTGAGTTACCACTCAATGGAACAAGCCACTACCGTGATGACAGAAGGAGCTACAGAACCACCACATCCCCAGCCTGCAGCTCAAACGTGCCTGCAACATGAATGTTCGCGGAAGGAAGGAGGGCAGCAGCAGCTGCCCCCTGGAACTGGGTACATGGGAAACTTCACAACGCACGCCCATCCCCGCCGGTCCACGCGCTCAGCTCCTCCTGGCAGCTTCCACACCCCAGACCCGCCACCTCCTCTCCGTCACCAAGCACCTGTGCCTGCTCTGTGCCTTCCTTCCCCCAACTCCCCCCATCAAGCACCCTCAGACCTGTCCGTGTGCCCTCCCCTCGCTGCAAACATCCCCTCTCCCCATCAGGGGAAGCGGCTGCAGGTGGCGGCTGTCTGGCCCCAGGCAGGCTTGGGAGAATACAGGTGAAAAACAGGGAATTATGTCTTTGGCAGAACATCACGCTGAGGCCATGCAACACCAGAACTCTGCTACTGTCACTACCAGCAAGCCAACCTTGTCCGGCTAGAACTCAAATTGTTGGGTTTAACTTTTGTTCCCCCCCCGCAAGCCCCAAGTTGTTTGGGACCAGGTCCTCTGCCCACGGCATGCTGCTGCAGCCCTCCTCCTCTTCCTCCTGTGTCCTCGCGCTCTGAACACGACTCAGAGGCAGCTTCTGAGCAATGACTTTGTAGGATGGAGGAAGTCCGAGGCGGCTGTTGTTTGGTTATCCTGTAGTGACAGGATGGGCTGTAGCTTTGCAGACAATCACAAAAACTAGCACGGACAGATTTAGAGCCTGAATTTTGTAGAAATACTTGGCCTTTAGAAAAATGCCAGAGCAACCAAGATAGCAAGAGAGAGTAGTAACGTTGCTACTTCATTTCCAGAAAATACAGGAGTTTTTTCCCCCACAGACCTATTCACTGTATTTTAAACTATTACCATCCAGTCCTATCGATCAGAAAAGATGAGAGTAAAGCAGAAGTAAACATCTGAACTAACAATAGAAAAATAGTGGTAGTTATATTCCATGTTATTTATTCATTTAAGTGAAAATTAGAAATAACCCGAGATGCAAAAGAAGCCTCTGACCATAAAGGAATGATCCTATTTGTTTGGTATTAGATCTAAACCTGTAAGATGATAAGAACTGAAGGGAATCAAGGGCTCGCAGAACCCAGACTCCTTCTCCCCTCACCAGAGACTTCTCTTCCTGCTCTAGTGGCAGTCACAGCACGCTACCTGCTCCTGCGAGAGAAGAAAGAAACAAGCCTACTTCTCAGGCGACAGAGAAAGGGAAGGAGAAGGGGACACAAGACTGCACTTCAGGTGGTCATTTGCTATTTTTTGATTTCAAACTTGCTTTCACAATTCTGTTCTGCCCTTGTTCCAACATCCCCCAATGTGAAGCCACATCACCTGAATCAACATGCAAGTTACAGAACACTTCCTTCGCATCCTTTAAGATCCTGTCCATGTGTTTCAGGGCAGAGCAGCAGAATTTAAACAGTCTCTGCCCCATGCATCACACATCTTGTTTTCTTTGATATTTGATGCAACTGAATTGCTAGGCAATCTTCAACAGCAGCAGTGACCTTTCATATGCTTTTATGGAGGGACAAATTTAATTTCTAAAAATAGATTCAATTTCTAGAATATATATTTATTTCAACACACGCTGTATCTTCCCTCATTCTAGACTATTTTGCAGAATTATGTCAACCTTTAGCTGTAAAAATAAAGTGAAGCCCTTTTTCCCTTCACAAGATGATGATACAAAATGGCGTAAATAAAATATGCACTATGATCAGCTGAGGAGGAACATAACGTGTATAACCTATTACCACCAAACGCATAACACTTCCTTCAATGCTTTCCCCAAACAGATATTCTGTAAATAGTCACCTCTTGACTTTGACTTGAAAGGGCATCATTGACTTAAATAAAATGCACATAAATATTTTAGCTGCTTCAGTGAAAAGGGATTATTTATTGTAACAATGAAATAACAAAAAGAACATTTCTTCAGTTATTTTAGTCTGCACATCTGAGAGCAGACTGTGCCTAGCTGTTTTGCTGATCCTGCTAAAAACCAGTTCCTCTGGTGCCTGCATGGCTGCTTCGCAAGGCATCAGGAGGGAGAGAGAGAACGTTCGGCTGCCACGAGATGTTATGGAAGTGAAAAGGACAGGATTTGGGGACACATGCAGAACCTAGAGCTATTTAAAATCTTTTTTTTTTTCCTTTTTCTTTTTTTTTTTTTTTTATAAATGGGAATTAAGCTTTATGGGGTCAAAAACAAGTGCAATATGAACCCCTGGAGCCAGCTCACATCCAGTCGAGGAGCACAGGCCCACGACTGCTAGAGCAAGGAGACAGAGGGAGCCGGCCAGCAGGACGAAGGTGACCTTGGGGTGTGGAAGCAATCTGCGCCTGTAAAGGCCTTGCACAGCTTATTTACGTAAACTTTCTATCCAAAGGGCTCCCAGACAAAAGGTAGCCAAAGAAATGCTACTGCAGGGCTGCGGCGACCCAGCACCTGCGGATGGGCAGAGACCGAAGGTTCAATCTATCCATCAACGTGGCATTATGGGTTCATTCTGCGGCACAAAAACCAAGCCATGCTCATGAAGAAAACAGAGGAAAACAGCATAAAGTATTGCTCAGTACTTTTCCAGTTCAATGTTATTTTGACATTTAATTAAATATTTTTTTAGCCTACAAAACTATATGCTACCAAATCCCTTTCTATACATTCTTTGAGAGGCTTTTTTAATGCATTGGAAGTGCATTTTTAATAACTGTAAAGGGCATCTAGCTAGACTAAAGTAATCGGCTCTAATAATTATAGTAATTCCAGGAATTAGAACTCTTCAGAACCTGGTAATGAATCAGAGTGAGCTGCTGGAAGGGCTGCGCGGGGGCACCAGACAAGCTCGGGGAACGCGGCGGTGCCGAGCGCGGCTCCGCGCTGCTCTGTAACGGTTTGGGAATCGGGGACGTCGCCGGTGACACGGGCGCTGCCGGAACGGCGAAGACGCATGATTCACCACTCGGTTAGTGTGAACACGGGGAAGCCAAATTTCTCACCACACGGTACCAGGGAAGCAGACCTGATTTAGGAAGATTTTTTTTTTTTTTTAAAAAGAGCAATGATATAATTTAAAAATACAAAAACTGAGTGGGTAAGGTGAGGTAGCCGCATGCAATTCTGGAATTAAAAATTGGATTAGAAACTGCTGATTTGATGTCCCTGTGTACAAAGCTTGGCTATTTGAAGAGAAGGCTCCTCTGGGTTGGTTTTAGGTGACTGTGTTAACACTTACTTAAACACTTTTAAAAAATTCTATAGTTCTTCCCAACCACTGAGGAAATTATGCAGCTCCTGTGCATGTAGGTTAGGTTAATCTCTTTGCTTATTATTAAACAGATTTCAAGAGCCCAACAAAATGTCACGTGTTCTATGAAAGTCTAGTAGCTATTAATAAGCATGAAATAAACCCTAACCTAATAAACTATTGGTATTCATAAAATTTGATGTGAATAAAAAAAACATTCCATGAAAAAATGTTTAGCATGGTAAGTGCATGCCTAACACAAAAATCTCACTATAAAAGTGAAAAAGGGAAGGTATAATAGTTAATTTTGCAATTTAATTCAGTGCATGTAACAGAAATGTAAAATAATAATGGGGGGTTGGAGATTTTTTTTTTTCTTTTTTAAAAGCTTACACAGTTTCTGTAACCCTGTAGTGTCACAAATACGATAATATTACTCTGGCTCACAAATTCAAAGTCAGATGCGGAACAAAATAGGTACTTATTCAGGACCGGAGATGTACTATACCTTTGCTAATGCTGAATGTTATTCAAAATACAGATCAGTTTTTAATGCAACAATTGTTTTAGATTTTTAAAAGTTCCACTGCGTTCTTAATAAAGTATTTATGAGATAGGTAAGTAGTTTCAAAATACTGTATTTTTCCTGACAACGTAAAAGTCATTTGGAGAGCAACTTGCTGCTCAACTTTTAACCATAAGCAGAAACAGCTGAGTCCAAGCATTGTATTTCCATCTGCAGCAGCAGATAAGAGTAGATTCTGCTGCTTTTGCCATACGTGTTCCTATGAAATTTTCTCTATTTAACTGTACAAAAGCATACTGTGAGCATTTTGATACATGGCCCACTACCTATCTATGGGATGGACCTGTTTGGTCTAAGGAACACTTGGAAGGAGCATGCTCTACATGCGCCATGCAACCACTCCACTCCTAACCCGCAGCTCAGAACCTCTGCCCCTGCCTAGTCAGATCAGGAAAAACTTGCTTGAAATGATCCTTAGAGATGCAGAATAATTCAACAAATACTTTTGCCTTAAGGAACAACACTTTGTCCAAACCCCAATCTTTAGTGAGAAAAGGTGAGTACAACTAAGAGTGCTGGCCATACAGCATCTTCTACAAGATACAAGACTGTTGACATTTGTACAGATGCTTTCAAAAGCAAAAATTCTGTTTTTGTATTCTGTAACATTTTTTGCTTTGAAATACAAATGAAACATATAAGAAAATTAAGAAATAGTACAAATCAAAGGCCAGCATCTTAAATAATCAAAGCTATTTCAGATAGTTTAAATCAGATCTGCTGTTTGTTCCCCTTCAGTTTTTTTGATTCACATTCCTTAAGCTGTATTATTTTTCAGAATTCAAGATGTAGAAATCTTCTGTAAGCTTTTTTAGAAAAGCTCCATCAGCCATGCAGCAACAAACGTGACTGTAGAAATTTTGCTTTTCTTGTGAGACCACTAAAAAAGGTCGTTGAATAACTAATGGTCTATTACAACAATGAAATGAGAGACTTCAGTGGGATCTCTATTCCCTCCAGCTTTTAGAAGAATAAATCAAACTAAGGATGGGGAAATAGTTTTTTTTTTTTTTTTTTGAACGACGTATTCTAACTTGAGAAGTGTACTTTCAACACCTGATAATGACATGAGTATCACTGAAGAATGATTCCTTGTCAAGGTATTTCCCACTAAAACACAGGAAAACATGTAATTTAGTTATGAGTACATGGTCCTGTATTTCACATCTGTTTATGGATAATGGTACCACTATAGCTGTTTTATTCTACATCTAAATCTCACTGCAACATTTTAAGGAGCTTCCTGTTACTTCCCCCCTTAACAACAATAGCAATTTTAGAGAAGAGAGATTTCATCTCCTGCACATCCTTCCACTGTTCCAAGAAGGAGCTGGGTAGCTGAGTGCCCTTTGCAATAGCAGATTAAAGTAGTGATGAAATTGCCAGAAACTGTTTCAACTACTTTCTCCTCTTTCCGAATTGAACAAAAGGCTTTCTGTATTGTCTTACCTTTATGGTTTTGGTCTGGAGTCTGAGTCCATTTAAAGTGTTAATGGCTTTCTCTGCATCCTTTGGATCAATGTAGTTAACAAATCCATATCCTAAACTCTGCCCTGTTGAAACACAAGAAACAAAGAAAAAAAGGACTCAGTATTTTTTTTTAAGCACTTCCAAGAATAGGATCAAATTTTTCTTACACTGTTCCTTTCATCACTGTTTTCCCCTATGGTCTTTATGCCATTCTTCACTATTTCATTACCAATTTTTACATTAGCTTCCACTGTTTGAACTGTTGCTCTGAAGATCCCACTTCAAAACCAAAATGAAGCAAGCCCCCGCGCTTCTCCAAGTTTACTGAAAAGCGTACAAGGCTTGACATCAGCAGAATTACCTAGTAGTCTTGTGCCGAGTTCCCAATAAATATAACTAGTTGACTTGCCAGAACAGGAATGAGGACACCACTTAGAAATAATAAACACACACAGTCTTGCTACTGTTTATAAAACAAGCCCACAGATGTTTAAAACACAAAAATTAGGGAACAATGTTTTAACATTAAAACAGCTGACTGAGAAAGACAGCCACCTTTCCATCTCGTTTTATTGCTCAGTGAGCAGCCAGGAAATGGGAGGAGAAAGAACAGCTCAAATTGCACTAGGATAAGAGATTGCATTAAAGCCTTCCTCTGTGTATTAGATATGACGGCAAAAGCAAAACAGCACAACTGCTGCTGCGCACGGGATGGCAGGAGCCCACTTCAGCAGCCAAAATCATTTCAGCAGCTTCTGGTTTACTAGCAAGATCTGTGTTTGCGTTTGCAGTAGGAAGAGGAGACCTGGTTAATAACTCTGGTAATAACACGGCGCTAGCGAGGCAGTGCTGGTAGCACTACAGATCTTCACACGCGCAGAGCAGGGACAAAGCTGCATGGTTGCAAATGGACTGTGAAAGCCTGTACCAAAAAGACACCTTTTGCCAGCCCCCAAGTACCAGTTCTGCAGCATTAGTCCTGCAAATGCAACGCGAGAGACCACAGCTTCCCCCTCCTTCCTCTTATGCCTCCTCCTGAAGTTATTTTGCACGTTTGGAAAAAAACAGTAATTGCTTTTTTTTTTTTTTTTTTTCTTAGGGCATGCATACTTAACAGCGCATAAGCACAGAATCTCGTTTCAAAAGGAAGCGAGCCCAGGCGGGCCGGCAGCATCTCCCGCACCTCGGCCAGGCTGCTGCTCGCACCCTGCAGCAGCCAAACCATGGCCCGCCGCCGGGCGCGATGCACAGGGGACGCAAGCGATCCCGCACGCAGGCAGCGAGCAGGGAAACGTGGAAATCCCTCCCGAGGAGGATGGCAGCACTCGTGAGCACGGCTTGCCAGGAGATTTCTATCCGCGGCAGCGATGAACGGTGACCCAGCTCCTTCTCACCAGGAGAAAGCCGAGGTTGGGAAAGCAGCTGCACATGAAGTGCCTTGATGTACCCCGGAGGCACGGGTCCTGCCTCCCCAGCACAAGGCTTTGTTTCTTTGTCTCCTGGACTACAAAAAAGCATCTGTCTTTCTCAGACACCACCAAAAATACAGTGTTTGCAGTAACACAAATACAGGGAGTGCTTCTGTCTTACAAAATCAGATCAAAGCACTAAAAGCTGCTAACTACGCTATGGAATACCTCAAAAATCCATGGAAACACTGCAGTTCATTCCTAAAATGCCCACATGCAGGCATACGGGTATGAAATGGCTGTTTTAAACTACAGTATATTGAGGGAGCAATTCCATCCAATCAATTTAACTTCAGACAAAGGTATAAAAACATACCCACTCCTCCTGGAGAGCTGAATTAACCCCAGCAAAACTATTCTTACCCAAGTTACGTGACATTAATTGAGAAAGAACTGAAGTCTGACTGAGCAGAAACACAGTAAAGATACTTCTCCTACTATGCCTTCCTCCTCCTCCTCCTGCCTACCTAAGATACTTACACAGCCCCAACTCCTGCACATCTGAACTTACCACATCCTTAATGTATTTTGTTCTGAACAGCCCTAGGGAGAAGGAGCAATTCTCTAGGAAAACTAACACCCTTTGATGGAAGAGAAAGGGAGACGCAAGGATCAGGGCCTGGATAACTTGACCTCTTGTGCCTACGTTTCCCCATTGGCTGCAGGTAGACCCTCAGAGGTACGCAGCTAATATGAGCAGCAACAGTGCCCTGGGACTTAAGTCAGCTTGTCTGAACACAGGCTTTAATGTCCTGCCACTGCTATTCCCAAGGCACAGGGACTGACCAACCTCCAAAATATACACAAGGATTCTCAATACAGGAGAGGAGTGATAAAAAAAATTTCACAGACCATTTACTCCCTTCCTTGGACCTCTCCAGTACCATTGTTCAAATTGTTTAGGTATCACCATCTCCGATTCTCCCTACCAACTGGAAATGTTTTCTCCAAGGCGTAGGATAAGGAGTACCAACACTAACAAAGCTGTTTGTAAGCCAAGTTCTGCAGGCATGCATAAAGAAAGCAATTATCTTCATAAAATTTTGCTTAGAGTAACAGGTACATAGAGAGGACTTGATCTTTATAGTATATACTCACGAACACTATGAAATATGCAATACTCGACAGAATTGAAGGTTTGTTATCCGTAAGCTATCAGCTGATTTCATATCAGGCATATTGATTACTATAATGGCTGTATTACATTCTCAAACAAACAAAAAAAAGGATGCATCTACTCATCATTCTGAACACTGAATCTCTATTAATTAAAAAAAAAAAACAAAAACTTTTATGATAAAAAACCCAAAGCCCACACCCGTTGCAGTCTACTGAAGTCTTGGTGCCACTGCTTCAATTAGCAAATTCCTGTTGTTGCATGTGGCCATATGCTTCACTTTGTACCAGTGAAGCTGAAGGGAGAAAACCTTTCAGTTAAGAGCATGCAACTTCAGAAAGATCTTTTGCTTGGTTTACTTTGTTTTCAGATATTCAATATGCAGTGCATCTCCCCTAAACACCATCATTTAATGAAGGCAGACATACCTCCCTCCTCCCCAGCCCCAACCTAAAAAATTGAAAAGAAAATAAACCCAGAACAAAAAAATCATTTTGTGCAAAGCTTTACGACTGCTGGCAGACACCATAAAGTTTTAGGGTGCTAAACATTTACAGCTAAGAAGCAACAAAAAAAGATATATCCAGCTAAAAATATTATTTTCAAATTACTCTCAAGAGCAACACACCTTATGTCAGACAAAACACACTCTAGACATGAAAGAACTAAAAATTGTTACTGGGAGAGAAAGAAAAGTAGGATTTTTTCCAGAATATGGTGAAAAAATATGAACTTTCAGTGTCGTTCCCGCCCCCCCCCATCATGTACTCTTATTGCATGTACTCGGAAAGGGTAACATTTCTTTGGACACAATCTGGCAACACGAAGCAAGCAGCTGGACCTCTCAGTGGGATGCCACACAGACAGTGAAGTTCGTTCCCATGCTACACTTCCCAGGAACAGCACCGTAAATAGTAAATATTTTCTGTTATTTGGAATCTAATAGGTCATCGCATGCTGTGATTCAGTAGGGTAGGCAAGAGATATTTCTAGATGATCCTAAAACAACACCTTTTTGTAGCACTATTACCATTGCTCTTTCAGAATGTTTTGTGTAACTTGCGGAAAATGTGCATCAGACCTCCTTTGATTTGGTAAAGAATAGGTCTACAACTTAGTGATAACAGGCTAAAAGTGATCAGGTTTTGACCGTCTTAAAACAGACAAAAAACAAACATGCGAAGTCAAGTCCAAGCTTGTAATGTACGTATTTCATATTTTAGAAGGCTCCATTTCACAGAGCTGAAAACCACAGAGATTAAAATGAACGAAGATAAGGAATGTGGAAAAATAAACATATCTGTTTACAACATTTAACCACATGCCCCCAAACCTGCAACTATAAAAAATGCTGTGCCAGTTCAAGTCCTGTACCTGCCTTCCTCTATAAGCCAGTCTGCTTGAGCCAATTCCACATTTAAATTAAACGAGGTAAAGGGGAAACAGATGGCAATATAAATTATAACAGAAAAATCCTCAGAAATTGAGAAATGAAGAACCCAGCAAAATCTCTGGCTACTAAAGTTCAGAAGAGCACCCCCCAGCTTTTTTTTCTTTTTTTTTTTTTTCCCTCCAAAAGGCTACAGGGAAAAAAAGATACCTTTACACCCGTGCTCACTCACCAGCAGATAGTAGCAGCAATAGGGCAGAGAACAGATGTGTAGTGTATACCTAAACAAGCTGTATGAAGTACTAACTAGCAACTCACATGGACACCAAGCAGCAGCTCCTAACATTGTACATGTTTATATGAGACGATCTGGACTACTTGCACAGAACAGCCCTGAAAAGTAAGGGGCAAATAGCTCTCTTGTGATTTTTAGTAATTGTTAAAGCACCGAGCAAACTCCAGGAGCTTGAAGGAAAGACAATTTTGCACTGAAATTCAAAAAGGGAGGACTGGATGACCCAAGTAATTACAGGTCCATCAGCCTAATGCTGAGCAAGGCAAAATTACAGAATATTCAATACTGGACTCTAATAATAAAGAATTAGAGATGGGTAATATAATCAATGTCAATCAAATTAGCTCTATGGAAAATAGATTCTGTCAAACTAAACTGACATCGTTCTTGATGAGATTACAAGTTTGACTTATAAATTTTAAGAATGTCAATGTAATAGCATTGATAGACTTAGTCTTCTATAAAGCACTTGATTTGGTACTGCTTATTAATTGACTAAAAATTAACATGGTACACATTAAATGGATTAAAAAAAATCAGCTGACAGATCTCAAACTGGGAATTGTGACTAGGACATCACCAGAAGATGTTTTCTTGTAGTCTCTCTCAGGGAACAGATCTTGGCCCTAAACTGTTAAACAGTTTTGTTGATGAAATGGAAAAAAACAAACTCCTGGCTCCTAAAGATTGTGGACAACAGAAGGACAGGATGACAGGAAATGAACGAAGAGGACAAAGCACAGGTACAAAGCAACCTAAGCTCCTCAGCAAACTGCTCCAAGTAACCACATACCTTTAGACAGCACACACCCAAGATTAAATCCCTACAGACCAAGAAGCTCAGCATATTTTCTGAACAAGAACTTACATAGCAAGTGGAGGACTCAAATACAGGATGATAGATAATCAGCCACATCAAGCTTACAATGCTGCCAAAAGGATTAACATGATCCTTTGTGGCATAAAAGCCCTGCACTTGAATGGGGGTGGGTGTGGTGTAAAAATAAAATAATAAAAAATCATAGCATCTGATTTAGCTACATGCTTAGCTGCTGTACACCATGCCTGGGCATGGTGCTTTGTGTTTCATGAAGAATACTGATGCCTTGGAGATGAAGGGAACAGCCATGAGGATCACTAGGATGGAAACTCTCCACTGAAGGATGATGGGCATCGATCTGTCTGCCTGATCAAAAAACGTTAAGGTGAACCTTCATAGCACTACATGAATATTCAACTGAAGTACAGATATATATATATATTTTTAAATAATGTCTGTAGTCTGGATTGCAAAGTCATGTTAAAAAGCAATAGTCCACACTACAAAGAGTTACTC
The DNA here is from genome assembly GCA_013399115.1 of Anseranas semipalmata. Taxonomy (NCBI): domain Eukaryota; kingdom Metazoa; phylum Chordata; class Aves; order Anseriformes; family Anseranatidae; genus Anseranas; species Anseranas semipalmata. The sequence continues at coordinate 701,596 of VXAA01004871.1, forward strand.
ATCAAAACGGCAGAGAATGGGACAGCAACAGCGCTAACTTAAATTGTGGTCTTGTTGTCTCTTGCCCAAATGTAAAACCCAATTAAAGCTGCCCGTCTGACAGCCGTAACACGGCCACCACTGAGCACGATGCTTTCCTTGTGACGTGGTATCTTCCTCCAGAACTAGGCCAAGTCTGACAGCTCATCTCGTATTAGCCAGGCAGAAGCCGTCAGACTAAGAGCCTTCAGTCATTCTGGGTTTGGGACTAAGGGATAAAACAATGCTCACCATGAATTCTGCAAGGCTCCCGGCTCCAATTTTTGCCCACTTAAGCCTCAGCCAACATTTAGAGAAGAAACTGTTGCCGGGGTGAACCTGTCTATTGAAACAGTTGAGTTCAGCTACCACTGTCCACACTGACTCCTCCATAGATGCACATGTGCACTCTTGAACCTTCCCCAATGATTCTTATTAATTAGGGATGTTCCTAAAAATATCATCTACGGAAATGTAGCAAGAGGAGAAGCAAGCAAAAGAGATGGCACAATGAAAGAGTTGCCATTCTTTCCATCTTCTAAAGAACAGTACCAGATGAGACTTAATGACATTCAAGGTAAGTCCCGCTCCAGCTGGTAGCCTTGTTTCAAAGCACAACCTTGTAAGGCTCCAAGCCATTTCAGAAGTGTTTTAAACATTCCTGGAAGGACAAAGAATGACTGCAATTTGTATGAAAAGCTTTATAAAGCAGGGGCTTTCGGAGAAGGTTACATAAATACCACTGAGAAGATGCATTCAAAATGCACAAAGGAGGTCAAGTGAATTGCCTTTTTTTTTTTTTTTTTAAAGTTTCTATGACAGTTACTAACAAATAAAGCCGTTTACCTAAAAAAAGGAAGTAAACTATATATAGAAAATTCAGACTAATGGAAAGTGTGATCTAATCATGGGACTGATGCTTTTCTGTAACAGTACCATCAGTCTTACTCATTCTCCATCACTTTATCAAGGAGGAAGACCTACTGTCACAGAAGCAAAACAAGAGGGAAGTAACTTCAGCACACAGCCCTGCTCAGACTAAACAATCAAGCTAAGGCTGTCACTGTCAACTCGCTGTAATCTAGTTAAGAAGGGAACTTGTTCTGTGCTTAGTGCAGTTCTTTATCACAGCATCCATACAGTCTACAGTTTATTTAGAAAAAAATACAGATGCTTTGTTTGTACAGACTAGGATTTGTTCAAGAAATGTCTTCCAGGAAGAGTGAGAAGGCATCTTTTTCCATATCACAATACAACTATCACTTTTGCAAAAATTAAGGGAAAAATATGCAGTCTCTCAAAGCAAAAAAGAGTTCTTTTCAAAAGGTGCTCCTCTCGATTAGGAAATTAGCTGCATTTAAATGCAACCCAGACTAGAACCTCAGATGTGTTTCGATGCTACAGTGCACCTACAACCAAGGAGCACTACTTATTCTTAGTTAAAACAGTTATGAGCAAAATTCAAGTACCAGTAGAAGATCCTTCTTCTAAAGATATTACCAGAGAGGAAGGGCAGGTTCTAGACTCTCACAGGAAAACCCTTGTAACAGATGCCCTAAAAAATAATGTTTGTAGTTTCTGGAATGAATAAACAAAATTAAACCGAAACCTCAAAAAACCCTCTGTCTGCTACACAGGCTGAAAACTAGATCTCGCTAAAACACCTGTGAAAACTGTATGTGCTGACACAAACCCTGCTCAGAAAGGAGAATATCCCTCAGCAAATTCTTCCCATAAGGCACCAAAGCCCTGATCCCCAAATAGCAAAGGCTGGGCCCTCCCCACAGGAGATCTGCAGGGAGAAGATTCCTGCCACCGCCTTCATCCTGGCAATGCCAGAGACCCGGATATAAGCTCGTCTGTGCTGGAGATGAGTCTTTCTGGGGGGTGATGGGTTCAGTCACGAGGCACATGAACTCCCACAGGGGCTCTGCATGCTGAGGACTGAACAGCCAGGCCCAAGAGGAAGGGGCTTCTCTGCACCAGGCCTTCCCCGACAGGCACACTGCTACACGGCTGGAAATCCCCCAAAGGAAGCCCTTGCAAACGGTGTGTACATCCCACGTAAAACTCTCCCTCGGGGAGAGGATAAGAGGAAAAATGAACCAGACATACAGACACCACTCACTCAATTTCAATATCTGAATGGGAAGTGCCAGATACCATGACAACAGGCCTCGAAGAATAAAAGGGGAAAGAAAAAGAAGCGTTGCCCAAAATGTGAAAACAATCCTATAAATGCAGTAATATTGTTCGATTGCTTTAGCTACTAGTGTACCTGCAACCCCTAGACCTTGTCTTCTCCATTTGGAAGACAACCACTGGGCCCTGAAGACAGTGACCTCAAAAACTAAACAGAGCCCCCACAACCAAAAAACCAACTGCCAACTCCCCACACTGGAAAACAAGGTCATTCAGCCAACACCCTGCCAAGTTAGGAAAACTTGATTTCACCAGACAATGCCAGAGAAGATTAAAACAGTACCAGTTTTGTCCTTTTCTGTAGTTTTGACAAATCCCTCAATGCAAGACGATGTTATTTAATGTCTTGATTTTCAGAGATGCTGAAGCAGTTGTTCTTATGGAAGTCAAATAAGAATTGACAATAGCTGCTATTCCTCAAAATCAGACATCAAAATGCTTTTCATTCTGAGGTAGCCCTACATGCCCATCCAGAAAACAAAGCAAAATGTAGCATGCATTGACAGAGCCTGCTACTGTCCAGGCACCACTAGTAGATCCTTCTAAAAACCCTGCTCCTACAGAAATTTCAGGAGGACTTTCAAAAACACACAATTACTCTATTTTTAAACTTGACCACAACAGTGATATAAAACATGCCCACTCTTGTAAATAATGCTTTAGAGTATTTTTAAAGGCTTCTAGCATTTCAGATATCCTGCATCTCATCTGACAGAATACTTTGCTCTTACCTGCTACTATACAGAGTTCTAACAAAGTCAGCTGTCTAATTACTGTACTTGGGGGCCTGAACTAATCTGCATGCAAAGCTTAAGTGTCAGTTTGAGACAGATCTACCTACTTTACTGGAGTCTTCTGTGGTTCCCATTACAGTAGCATGGAAGCATTTTTATCTCTGTAACGCACCTTTCCACACAAACACCGCTTTCAGGGAAGTACTTTTATTACTATTTTGGAGAATAGAAACTGAAAGGCATTGAGATTTCCAGGGTGAACTCGGATGGAGAAACATCTATCAGAACAGGAAACTAAAGCTGTATTCCCCCCCTCTTCCAAGACAGTAACCTTATTATTGGACCACAGTGCTTTTGTGCGTTGTGCTGGGCTGGAGATATCTTGTAAACAACACGCACATTTCATGCTGCGGAATATATTAGCCTCCTTTTTCTTTTTTGTTTTCCTGCTTTTATCAAGTTTCTTTAAATGCAAAACTGGATTTTAAGCATGGGTGCATTCATACTACTGCAAGCAGCTGATTAAGTGTGTTTTCAGAAGCCACTGCTCCTGACGTACACAGGACAACTGGAGTTTGATTTCTGAACAAATATTTGGATTTTCTCCCCCCTAGTTGACATCTCCTGCTTTCCTTTTTTCATCTTCTCCTCCGCCTTCCTTTAAGGAGCACACAGCCTCTGAATTAGCAGCTGTTCTGAGAAGAGCAAGGCTGCACTCCTCCCCGCTTTGTCCCCAAACAGAACAGGGACTGTACTATAAAAATCCACTGTTCTGGAGACAGGCATGAATGGACAAGAAGCAGCCATGACTTATCTATCCCAAACAGTGCATTCACTGCTGAAGAAGGGACAAATTTAAGACAAGAATACAGAGAATACAGAAACATAACAGGCTAAATTATTGCAATATTCAGTAAGAAAACATGAAAACAAACAGACTCAGGAAAGTGAAAAAACAAACCAATACAAAAAATGGGAAGCAGCAGTGTGGAAAGAAATCTGCAACAGCAACTAAAGGAGTCACTGAATTAGATGAAACGTGTCATGTTTGTTAGGAAGCCTTCCACATCCAAAATAGGCTGTTGCCACATCATGGAGAGGGGATATGACATTGCTGGACCAGCAGCACATTAAAAAAAGTAGAAGTAGCTACACTCAACTGTAACAACAAACGTATGTACTGGAGATGAGAAGGAAAACAAACTAAAGTCAATGACCAGCAGGTTTTTAAATCAAGAATGACTTAAGGAACAACTTAAGATGCAAGATTAGAAGACAGTCACTCCAGAATATCGGGATCTTATCACATTGTGCACGCAGTTTCGGTGCAAATGCACCAAACTTTTACATGAAAAGGTGATGTCAGGCATGCAGAGGCTAAATCTATGTGAAAACCTGCTGCTGTAGAAGGCAATAGCAGTGAGTGGTGGGATGAGGTGGGAGAAGAAAGGCAGGAGAGAACCACAACAGAGCCCGGTCACTGACTGAGGTTCCAACTTTCATGACGATCGAACAGAACCAGCACAGCGCAAAGGAAATGCTGCCTTAAAATAATGCAAAACTCAGTTTACAGGAGAGATTTTGGTTAGAAGGCCAAGAACACGCTCTCCCATAGAGGAACTATAACCAGAGGAATCAGGAAAATACGCAGCTGAAATAAGAAAATCCAGTGAATCTTCAAGCCTGGAAGCACTGCGTGTTGGAAGAGTGGCAGTAACACTTTCAGTCTAAAGGAAGTACAGAAGCACATAAAACTGAAGAAAAAGGAGTATGTTTTGCAGAACAAGAATATTATGTAGGACATAATAAAATGCAGCAGCAATATATGAAACCTGGTTGACTGCAAATTCAAAATGCCTTGGTAATTTTGTCATTAAATGGTTTAAATTCAGCAACATTTAGGGTTTTGTACCTGAGCAGACTGTCAAACAACAAAAAACAAAAGCCACCACGACACTAAGAAATTTTGCAGTAATTCTGAACAATGACTCAGAATACCTATTCCATCTCAAACAGCCTACTAATTAAACTCTTTAAGCTCTACTAACCAGTTTTTCCAATGCACAGAGGAAAGTCATTTATTACAGACCGGAATACAAAATTTAATATTAACAACGCAACCTGTGTCTGCAGCATTTTTAATCTGATCAGTGAAAGCATAAATAAAAGCTGCAACCTGACATCTAAAAAGGTTAATCTATAATAGTTAGATTTATGTAGATTACTTTACACAGCATCTGGAAAGATGCTGAGAAAAGTAAAGCTACTTTATCATATTCCAAAATGCACTACCTATAAAATTTTGCTATCCATAAGTACTTAGGCTGTAGCAAGCCTACTTAAATTTGCTTTTGCTTTAAGGCAGAACTTTCAAGAACTTTAAAACAAGAGAAGGAATTTTTTTTTTTTTTTTTTTTTAAGATGTTTCAAATGTTTATAATATTCCTTATAGATACTTGCAGGTAATGGAAGTAATGAAAAAGAAAACTGCTTAAAGCAGAAAACATTATGACTTTGTTGTGTGCATGTAATAAACTAGCTCTATCAGTTAAATTTATTGATAATTTAATTGAAAAGGCAACCAGTTCTCAGTAGTTGCCTTTTTTTTTTTTGTCTAAAATGCAAGTTTCAACATACTATTCTCAAGACTATTAGAATGAACACATTCATCACTTAATTTTCTCCAGACTGAAAAGCAAACCTTTTCCTTTTTAAAGGTGGCACATTCTGCCTGTATCAGCCAATACCTTCACCTATGCAATGTCTACGTATATGGCACTAGACATACCAGGTGTGGAAGTCATGACTACAAGCTGTTCTTGCTGGCTAACCACCACAGAATATGGTACAGATTTTATGATACATGACTTTGGTAAGGAGACTTTACTTTTCACTATGTTAAACACATAAGTGGGTAAGCGGGGTGCAGAATACATACATTTTTTCCTTCCTTTTGTTTTCAGTTTGGCAAAGTACCTAACTTGGAGCAAGTAGGTACCACAATCCCACAAATAAAATCAAGGTAACAAAGCAGATATTCCAATGCAGTAGAAAACACCAGGGCAGATGCTCTATCAGCCAGGCTGGCTCCCAAGCTGTTCACATTAGGGGCTGGGGTTGTTTGGTTTAAGACTGAAGCTTCCAGAGCAGGAAAAAACATTAAAGATAAAGTAGAGAAATGGGGGAGAGAGAGATGCAGGGGTAAATGGAAATGACACAGATACAGTATGTAGGAGAACAGAGGAGTCTAAAAAAGGAACTGCTGGAGAATACTTCTTCCTTGTTACATGTCCTATCTTACCATGCCCTACCTACCATCCTCCCAACAGGGAAAGTGAAAACACCCCCTACATTTAACCAACAGCATCCTAAGGAAGAGGAATGTGGCCTCATTTTGCGGTTCCTAGGATGCTGTAGCAAGAAGCCTGTTGATAGCTAATTTCAGGTGCTTTAAAATGTGTGTGGACATAGACTTTATCTGCATAGGACAGCAGGGACATTACACCTTCTATGGCAGAAACAGCAGCCCCTGCAGTACAACAATAATTAATCATATGGGGGACACTGCCATTTGTTTGCTTGCAGGTGAACATGATGCAGCATTCATCCATCTGCTTTTGCAATGCCCCTTAAAACCATCTAATTGAAAAAATATTCTGGGCTCTTGTGAATAAAAATAATGAGGGTTCAGTGTTTTTCTTCAAGCTGATATACTCCACTGATTAAACAGATGCTGCGAGAGCCATAAGAACAGCAGTACTGGGTCACAGCTGAGGTCTGCCTAGTCCAATATCCTGTCTTCAGCAGCACCTGCAAGTCAGTAACTTGTGCTGATATTCCTAGGGGGGACAAGAAGGAACACCTGCAAAGTCAGTGACAGATCCTGCTCAAGGAGAACCTGTCTAAAAAACCAAAGCAGTGAGTCAGCCAAAACAGAGCTGGTGAGCAGAGTCAAAGAAATAGCATCATGTTACCAAAGTCCAAGTCTTTCTTCTTTCTCTACATTTTTTTTAGGATCAAAATCTCAGTGAAAAGAGGGACTCCAAGACCATGGCATCAGAAATGGGAAACATTGCATCTGGGCAAAACCTGAAACAAAAGTTCAGAGCCTATACAGGCAGGCAGAGATACAGAAGGGCCTGAACAACACTTGGGCTTTACCATCCATGGTTTAAGTCGTCAGAGGCTGCAATATCCTTAAAGGACTGCTCCAGGAAAAAGAAGAGGACGTGAATCAGGAGTATAATGAAACTCAAAGATACATGCTTGTCTGCTGAAAAAAAGGCTGAACATCAGAGCAACTCCCAATAGCCAGTGGATTACTGAGTTATCAGTGCTGTCTATAATCACAAAATTGCTGTTGAGCTGCATACACAGGTTGTTGGACACCCAATTCAGCTAGCAAGAGGAAACTATCCTTTAAGAATGAGAAAAGAATAGATGGTAAGCACCATTAAGGATGGGCAGGTGTAGAAAACACTGGTAAATCCTCCTCTCCAATACATTCTTGCATATAATGACTAACATGATTAGAAATTCACCCCTCTCAACCGTAAGTCAAATTAAGATGATATCCTAAGTTTGAAAGCATTGACTTTGAACCTCTGAAGTTTTCTGGAAGCAAGGGAGAAGGAAAGAGTGTAAGGCCTGGCAAGACCTCCATTTAGCAGAAATCCCAGAAGGAATGCTACCCTCTGCAGAGGGTCTCTCACTTGAGAAGCACATGGAAAACAGGTTGGCTTGATCATATAAATGGGTCCTCACTCAAGTAGGACACAGAATAACTCCAAAAGCAGAGAAGATCTGAGGGATGGGGTTTGAGTGAATGGAGTCTGAAGAGGCAGTTTGCTTCATCTTTCAGTTTGTGCACGTAAACTGGGCTAACAGAAAATACAAAGAAAAGGATGGGAGCGCTGAAGAAGTAGACTCCCATGGGCAGCAGATCCCAGTCCTGATTTGAATGCCTCAAGGTGACTATTTTCAGAAGCTGAGGTGAAGGAGATCTTGCAGGGCTCTTCTGGCTGTGGGGAAAAGCACCTGCACTCTAGGAAATCAAGTGATGACCGATCAGCTCTGCAACAGAGACAGGGCAAGAACTTCCCATCTCACAGAGTCTGAGAAAAAGCTCCTGCAGGCAGGTCAAATAATCCTGGTTGCAAATTTATAAAACACCATCTTATAGCCAAGAAGAAACTCCTACTGCAGCATTAGTAAAAAGCAGAGTCTTGGGAAAAGAGGAGAGCAGGAGCTAGGCCAATATCAAAACCATTGCGAGTGGTTTTGCACAGGTCACTTTTGTTCTTGGATGAGTTGTCCAGGAAGAAAGCTGGGGAGATGGGCAGGGGTAACAGCTGTAGCACAGCATTGTTGAAGGGCGGGAAGTCTTGAGTAGCAGGGAACAGATGAAATGCTGGGAAAGTCAACCTTAGAGCCCTGAAAGGTGAGATATCTCCTGGGGTGCTGTCTACTGCTGCCAGAGAAGGCCCTGCCTCAGCATTGTTACGGACACTGCTGCCAATCTCCCAGTGCTTTCTTGGAACTTTTCCTTTCCTCCCCTTTGTCCTTGTCCTCCTTGGGCTAAAAGGAAAGAAAAGAAAAAGGGTTAGGGACAGGGGAAGCTGGGCATGAGTGCTGAAGCATGGGCTCCATGCTTCCAGATGGAAGGGTACAATTGGTTAAAAAAAGGGGCAAAACACTGGAGGCAAGGATAGACTGTTATCAAACAGGGCATTCCACCAACAGACCTGCTGCATCTGACTCTTTCATGCTAGATGGAGTATCTTCACACAGATACAAGGACTGGAAAAGTCTCAGACTAGAAGGTCAGCTAATGCACTGAAAAGCCTCATAAATAACCTTGTATCTGGAGGTCACGGTTTTGGACATGTAGGTGTGCTTGTTCTGTTGAGGAAACCATGCTTTTAATCCTTCCTCATTAGACTAGATGGGAAGGTGATGTTATTTACTCAAAACAAGTAGTTAAAACTGTGAAGAATAAACTAAATATGCATTAAAAGCATTTAATGCACTCCAGAACAGGTCTCAGGATTGAAACTGCTGAAGTTAATTAGAAAGGTTTTTCTCAGCACAAGGGTCATGCCTTCTTGCTTTCTGCCTATTTGCCCCAACACTCATTTCAACTGCTTTTTTCCAGATAATCAAGAAATCGAAATTCTTTTGTTCGCCTGTGCAGAAAATGCACCAGACAACTGCAGAGAGATGATAAAGAAAATGACGGATGCAAATCTGACCATTTTCCTCTGCGTTTAGGAGAGACATCAAATCACACCAAACATTTTATAAATCCACCAAGACCCTCATTACTATTTCTATGCTCCTTTCTCCATAGTGCTAATGAATTTAGTTCAGATACTTAATGCAAATATTCATTTAGATGATCAATATTTGGGCATCATCTTGAATCTGCAGCCCTTAGAATAGGATATGTAACACTGAAATTAGGCTTTTATCTCTGCTCAAGAATAGAATAGACTTTAGGAAATAAGCTATAAAAATAAAAGAACTAGGCCACCAAGTTAAGATCAACTTATCAAAAGTCTTTAATGGCATTTGGAACCACATATTTAGACTTAAAAAATAATTCTAGATTTTAGGTTTAAAAAGACTGGCAAGTCTCCTTTTAACGTCTTCTAGTATTTTATCTTCCACACGCAACTGAAGTTACCAAACAAAAGGATTATAATCAAAAATTAAAGCATGCTCTGTATTCCCTCTGGTTCATGGAAAGAACTTTCCTTTTTCAGCTCCAGAACATATTATTGCAAGACTCCTGTTTTTCTGGGGACTTGACTTTCAGCTGCAGTGACACTACTGTATCTGACCACTCCTTCCTCACCACATTTTGACCATGGACTCAACACAGAAACAACGCCCATACAAATCTCCTGTGTTTACTAAAGTACAGTGAGACCAAACTACAAGTCGCTTCCTGAGCAACCTAAGGTAATTCACTGAATTTGGCATTATTTTCCAGCTAGAAGAACTCTAGCAGAGTACTTGCTCTGCTGCATATACATCTATTTTTCCCCCTGTATTACAGCAAATATTAAGTCCTGTGCTTTCAAGGAAGTGAGATGTAGGAAAATTAAATGCTACTTATAGGGATTTCCTATCCAGCCCACTTGGGGTGTGTGTGCACTACTAAATATTGCCTTTAAATGCAAACTGAATCAAATTCTAGAATTGTATTCACTTTGTAAATGGTGAACACCACCGTACATAAGTGTTTTTCTACTCTGAAGGATTCTGTTAATTCTCATCTACCACTGGAGCAAAGCAATTGCTTTTGATGCTCAGACCAGTCTAACAAGATCTGTACCAAATAAATGATCAGAGATCAGTGACTAGTTATCACTGCTTCACAGAGAATTACTAAAAAACCCTTCCAAGTGAACAAGGAAATAAACTACCTCTACACGGTATTTTTCCCCTAAACCCTGTTATAGGCAGGCTTATGCCATAAGGCATGAGTTTACATACTTTCTAAACGTTTTATAAATCTTATCTAACATAATCCCTACATTCTATAATCCTATCTGTTTAATGTAATTTTGAGTGGGCAAAACTGCTGGAACCAGTAATATCTCAAAATGGAACTTTCAGAGCACAATGAACAGGACATCAAATGTAAGAGTAGTTTATGCCCAGATTAGACTTCAGTCACTTAGGATCAGGTAACTTAATGCTGGGTTTCACAGTGAGATATACTTATCTGCATATGGGTCATATACCTTTTTTTTTCCTCCTTCCCAACAGGAAACATTTGGAATGCCCTTTTACAAAATTCCTAGAGAAAACTTATGTAAAGCACTGGCAGTCTTTATGCGAAGTTTTCGGTGAATAAATGTTCTATCTGCAGCTTCTAAACATTAATAACTGAACTATTTCCTTTGAATAAAAATAGATATTTTCCCCCATGATAAAGAAAATTTTACTAATAACTCAGCAATTTCCAACTTGGGGCTTTCAAACGCAAACTTCACCATCAGTTACCCATTGTCATGAACTGCACTATCTAAAGGCCTCTTTCCTAGAGTTAGATTTAACCATTAATCCTGTTTTTGCTTTGCATCTTTCCATTATGATTTTGATTTTGTTTTTGGAGCTTTCAGAGTCCCCTCTTGATCCCAAGATGGGCACTGTGACCCCTCTTCCCATCTACTCTATCAGACAGAGAAAATCTCACGTTGAAATAAAGCTTAGCTGTTGCCTGCTGCACGCAGTGGGCCAATACTGGAAGAGGTTGGTTTACTAAGGTAAGTTTAAGTAGTGTTTTCTTACTACTGCACATTTTGTCAGATTCAAAAGCTTCCTTCCTGGAGAGCCTTACTGTCAGGCAACATGATTATATCTGGCTTTCTTCCCTCCTGCCTCCTAGGGTCACCAACACAGTTTGCAATGCCAATTAATGGCTTCTCCTGAGGATATGGACCTTCTCCAGGCAAGGCTCTCAGAAACAGTCACTGATTCCGGATGCTGAAATTAGGACTGCTTAAACAGGCCCCAGATTTCAGGAGGTACCAGGTATGCAACCTCAGAACAGAACACCCCAGACAGAACCACCGGTTCAGCACCATTCACGGCCTACTCTTGGTTAAATAAAATTTGTGCCATGATTTTCCACAGCAGTACCTCTTAGTGCTGGTTAGTAAGCCACTTGTTATACAGGGAGCTAGGAAGAAATAATTTTTAATACAGAGGGACAGAAGATACCAGCTTCACCCTGCATGGACATATTTCTGGAGCAGGACAGGTTCACACTTGGCTTGCTGGGAACACAGGCAGAGCATCCACCACTGCAGGCTAGGAATTTACTGGTGTCTGGAGAAGCAAGCACTGAACACTGCTCACATGGAAGATTCCTCCTGCACTCTCATAATGCTGCACTATTTCTCATTCTGCCATTTTGTTAGCTTTCGGTTCTTGGATGATATGGTTGAACACCCACAGAGTAAGGAATGGACAATTCATTACTTCTAGACAGGAATATAGGCAACAGTCTGTATTTTTTTCTGTCCCAACACATGCTAACACACAGATGCTACTGCTTTAAGTTGATTGTTTGTCTGTTCTCCCTTTTCACGGGGATCATCAATATTTATATTACATTTACAATGCCACCATTATTTCTGAACTGCAATCTTAATCTCAGTCTGTATCAGTCCTGTCATAATTACTTGAAATGAAAATTAAAGATGTAAATCTTTGTATATAATCATAAAGGAATTCAAAAGGAACATTTTAAAACAGAGTTGCTTTTTGGGGAGAGGAGCAATGAAGTTCCTGATTATGCATGCAAAGAACATCAAATTGCACCACAGCAGGAATATGCAAACTCTGTCATATGTTAAGTGATGCACAGAAATCCTGTATCAATAAATATTCTGCTTTACAGTGTGCCTGGATCATTATAAGGTATGAAAGATTTGAGATCCAAAGATTTTTAGATACTGTTCATTTGAAGATCAGAAGATACGAATTTCTGTGTAAACTACAGAGAAACAAAACTATAATTCAAAAGAGCTCAGATCAGGTCACCAAATCAATTAAAAAGTTAATAACAAGCATCTTCTCCCACCTGCAAATCAAGTCAACAAGGACAACACACTTGGACAGCAGCAGTTGCAATGCCCCTGATGGATGCTGCGCTGACTGGATCTTTTTTTCCTCAAGCATTGGACAAAAGAAGTTCAGCATTTCTTCTCTGAAAATTTTCTAATGAATTCAAGCTGTTCCCTTCCCCAGCTTAAGTCAGGAAGATTTATTACTAGCTTTCTTTGGACAAAAGAAGAAACAGAGTGCATCTGCAATGCTATACAGTTTAACGTCACTTCTAAGAACCAAGCCCCACATCCATCTGAAGACGTAGTCCTCCTCCGTAAAGTCATCTCCTTTCATCTAAAACTGTTCTAAAATGTTTGTCATTTAGTGTTTTTTTTTTTTTTTTTAAATTCAAATTCCTTCTTCTCATTTTTTGAGAGCAGCTGATTAAACCTGAACAACTGGGTTGTTGGACGAAATATGCTGTAGCTATGAAATGGTACAGCAGGGACCAGTTTCACTGTTAATTTAAAATGCTAGAATTAATTAGGTAGTGTAAATGAAGAATTTAATAAGCACACTTTACAACCACAAGTTCTGCTTTTATTAAACACCCCTGCCAAATGAAGGCAACTATCTTCAGTCTCTGTTTTTCCTTGTCTCATTACCTTAAAATCTCTGCAGTAAAAAAAACACTTTTCTATTGCAGCCCCTCCCCCATAATTAAAATGTACGCCTGACTTCTATCTCCTCTTTCAAGTCATTAGCATCTTTTAAAAATGCTACTGTATATCCTGCCTGTTCTGAGAAGCTACCAAACAAAACCGAAGTTTACAATTTTGGTTTTGAATACCAAATTAAAGGCTGTCTTAGAAGCTGTCATTCCTATTCAACTCAGTACGGTGTACTACCAAATTAGCATACTTTTTTTTAGTAAAGGAATATGCTTGTTTAAACATGTGTCTTTCCAAAGCGAGGGGTAACATCACGAATCAGTTTTCTTAAAAAACCCTACTACTGTTCTAAAAGACCTGTAAAAAGACTTGGAGCAGGTGATTATTGCTAACATATACTGTTTAATCCATTTGAAAAATAATAAAACAGTTCAGATCATAAATTCTCTCAAAGGGATCCTGTATGTTTAACAGACTTTGTTTAGCTTTGAACTCCTTGAAAAAAGTATTTTGAGAGCCTAAACATTATTTCACAAAATCTGTGCACTTGCTTAACAGGACAGGGGATACAGCATTTAACTGGTTCATGCAAAAGATTCAATCTAGCCTCAGAAATCGATTCAAGATTTTCTAATATGGTTTGGCCAGGCTAGTTATTTAACATGATGATTTGGTCTGTGACCTTTTCTATGCCTCTGAACAAATGCTTCAGCATTTGTTTAGCAGCATACAAGAGCATACACTTAGCTGAGATTTATTAAAAACAAAATTTTGAACAATGAAAAATCCAAAAGCAGACAAAACCAAACTAATTGTTTCAGACCTCCACCAGTTCCACACAAATACTTAAGAATGCTATTTCTTCTGCAACATAGCTTCACTGTCAAATAAATGATTTTTAATAAGGAAAAGAATCGGAGAAGCCCTGAAAAGCCTGTCATTCCTGTAACAGCCTACTGGCACACTTCCCCCATCACCCCCAAAACCCCACAAACAATAAAACAAACATGAAATCCAGTAAGCCCCATATACATTATGACCCTGAAAGGTGAGTTCTGTATGCCTTCAGTACACTTCCATTTTGTTACTCTTGAGGTTTAAGAACACTTAAAAATTATTAACTGCTTCTGGCTGACGACTGCATTCAGTTTAGTAACTCTGAATTTAACGTAAGGTACATGCACCCTGAAATGCAGTAATGTTGCACAATACCTTGATAACAGGTCTGAAACTTTAGCAGATTAAGTTCTATTTTCAAAAATAAATGGCACAGAGACTTTGGAGGAGAATTCTGATTGTTTTTTCTTCTTCCCAAATTTGGTTAGGTTCTTTTCTACTTGTATCACTCTTTAAAACATGCAGGCTCCTAAATCACTTAGTAGTGGTGACCTCAAAGCATTTTTAAAAAAAAAAAAAAAAAGAATAGTTGCTATGAAGTATTTTACTGATCATAATTATTTATGTACTTTATATGGAAGCAAAAAGTATAGGTAAAAAGCTACCCAAGATTGCGTCAGTAAGATCGTATAGCTAATTTCTCATATGTTCAAATACAGAGACAAAAGCCTTGAGATAAAATGAAACAAGAAGACTGGTCCTAGCAGATGAAGTAATGGTTCTCCTTACAAAGACTGCCGATTCTCTATGAAAACAACACAGAATATCTAAAATTTTGATATTTTATTTCAAGTAAATCCCCATGAATTTAAGGCATATGGGAGCCAAAAAAGCTACTGAAACACAGGACATGCCGTGATCAAAATTCAAGCTAGACATAGTAGACTCTTGCAGATGAGGGTTAGTCGTTCACTTCTGTCTGAAATAACTGAAGTAGCCTGCAGTTCACTTTCTCAGATTATTTTCAGACTGAAAAGAAAAAAATATCTGGGGCTAAACTAGTCTGGTAGCAGATATCAAGGGTGGTATGTCATACTGAGATACTGAGTCAGCTAGGCTTATGAGAGCAAAGAACTTCAGCTCTTTGCATGGAAATTTTTGGAGAGAGAGTACAAGCAATTTACTTTTTTATTTAAAAGAATAAATAAAAAAGTCAAGTCCATTTTTCAATCTTTTTTTTTTTCCATACCCCTGAAGCTGTGTCCCAGTCAGAAGATATATTGAAATAGATACATCATGGTCAACGTGCAAAAAGAAAGCTCAGCCGGACTACACTTCTGAGGACTTGAGCTGCCCTGGGGCTACTGCCATTTATTACGTGCCTTGCGTTAAACAAGAACATTGCTATATGTCAGGAAGTAAATAAAAAAGAAACACCGCATGTTTAAAAGCACTAAGCAGATCTTCCTAATGCTGCCAATAAAACAGCTGCCAGGCTGTTACAGAAGCAGGTATGAAGACTTGTCTTTTAAATTCCTCATCTTTACACAGTGCCTCTTTCTACAGAACGCACACCCAAGCTGCCAACAGCACATCCTTGAGAAGAGATGGCTCCTGTTCTGGAACCCTTTCCTTCCCGAGACTGCTCTTTGTGCTAAACATAATACTGGTGATGCACTGAACAGCAGTGAAATTTCAGCTGTTCCCCACCTACAGTGCGAGTAGACACACAACCTATAAAACTAACCTATAAAGCAAGCTATAAAAAGTCATCGTTCATCCCTCTGTTGTCTCATGCATCAGTGAATTCCTGGCTGTGGCAGCAAGGATACAGAGTAGGTTAGGTACATCGGCACCTGTCCACAACCTTCTTTAGTGATGGTGCAGATACCTCTCTCCTCTTTGAGAGAAGATCGGTAATGGGAGGCTTTTCTTATTCTAAAGGCACCTACCAATGGGTGCCACCTCATGCAGGAAAGGGTCACTGCAAATTAAGATGTCTTCAGGGAACACAGCTATGTTCATTAACCAATATCCATGCATGTCCAAAAGAAATTGGGAGCAGTGGCTCCCAACTACAGACCACAACCACTGAGGCTCCAGAAAGCCATGACAAGTGGGCTGTGATGAGCATGCAGAACCATCATGACTTTGAAGTGCTGTTAACGCAAAAATTTGATGAAGGGATGATAAGGTTCAAAAAAAGTCAGAATTGTGAACCGTCATTTGGCTCAAGCAATTTAGATTATGTTCTCACAACTGAGTCAATGCTAAATCCAAAAAAAAAAAANATCAGGAAAGCAGTATCATCATCTGAGCTCCGCTGCAAAAAGCTGCAGAGGAAGTGTTACGTGCATGAACACTGGTAGTTTGTTCCCCTCATATCTGCATGCAGGCTGGAAAATACGAGGCTTCTTCTACAGCTATTCTAGATCCAATGTGTATCACTGAAAACTAAAGGTTTACCATCTGAAGAAGTTCACCGTGATATCTGCAGTAAGTCTCACACTAAGCACTTGTAATATGAGCACTGAGGTTTCGCTGACCCTAAATGTAAACTGACCCTGATGTACGTGAAGGTGAACTACGCTTGAGAGCTTACCTGTGATTTTGTCTCTCACGAGCTTGCAGGATTCTATTTCACCAATGCTCCCAAAGAGACTCCTAAACTCCTCCTGGGTCATGTTCTGGGGTAAATAGTTGACTATGAGGTTGGTTTTGCTGTCATCTGTGGCAGCCCCCGTCTGCATGGGAGAAGGGCAGTTTCTACTGTTGCTGGAGGGTCCGTTGGTTGTATTGGAAGTAGGGCCATTCGACACCTGAGGCTCCATGGTGCTAATTATCTAAATCAAAATAAGAGGAAAAGAGAAAAAAGCCTTGAGTTTCATAGATACAATTGCTATTTTTAAAGATACTTACAAACGAATGAGTAGGTAGCATTCATGGCCAATTTAGATACTTCAACAAAAAAACCCCGCTTGATTCCTCTGTTATTGTTGCAAAGTAGGTCATGCTAGTCTTTGGCTGTGAGCATATACTAAGATGCAGTTTAAAAAAAACTCCCTTTTTTGTTAATGCGAAGCTGATTTCTGCTTTCATCACACAGCCATTTTCACAAATGTATATTTAAACCACATAAATTTAATTATAATTTAAGGTAATAATCATAATTAAAATTATAGTTCCATTAAATCAGATTAAGTAAGTGTATGGCTCTATATGAAAAGGTAAAATATTTTACCTATTTAATAACAGTATCACAGAGTGCAATGACAACAACATTAACCAGGCACAGTCAATCTGCGAAGTGCCGTCATTCGGACTGTCTTCCATTAATAAACTCATCGTGTCCCAAGACATACCACTTACTGGTTCCAGTGATGACCTATATTCTCCAGTTATATTTTTCACTAACGAACCGACACCTCTTTAAATAATAAAGCCCTGGATTTGCAATCTTCAGAGCTACAAAGGTCTTCAGA
Source organism: Anseranas semipalmata (assembly GCA_013399115.1). NCBI lineage: Eukaryota > Metazoa > Chordata > Aves > Anseriformes > Anseranatidae > Anseranas > Anseranas semipalmata. The sequence continues at coordinate 719,104 of VXAA01004871.1, forward strand.
TATTTACTGGAACCAGAAAGGTTTAATCAGAAAAAGCTTATCAGGCACAGACTGGAGTTTTAACAAGTGGTTCTATCTTGAAACACAGAACTCTGATTTTCAGCGAAGACACTCGGACAGACTTTTCCAAAACACCACACAAGGACCCAGCCCAGCAAAGCAGACGCGTGACAGTGGCCCCACTGTCACCAGAGCACCTGGTCACGTAGCTACAGCTGCCTGCACGCTCCTGTCTGCAGGGCACGGACTGGAGAACGCAAGTCTTCATCGCAAAGCTGCGCAGATGCGGATGGAGAAAGCCGAGGAGCCTGGGTGCTTCAGGCCCTTCTGTACAGGGCTCACCTGCAGCGCCCAGCCCGTCCGGTGCAGGCCAGGGATGGACAACCTCAGTCTCGGCTTTGGACAGACCGACGCAACGCAAACGGCAGCTCCTGCTGTCTGCTGCAGGACTGGCGCTGGGGCAGCTGCACTGGCACCCAGAGCCCGTCCCTAGGATGGGCTGGGAGCGTCGACAGGACGGACAGACAGACAGACGGCCACACAGGCTGGCGCCACGGGAAGGTACACTACAGGGATGGGCATGGAGGAGAGCTACCGACACAGCCTCGTGCTCACCCCATCCTGTAATTATTGTAATTACTCACGACTTAACTAGCTTTCTTTTTTAAAAGCCAGGGAGGTACATATTGCAACAAATTAGGCTTGCAGTTTGGGGGGGACCTGGACAGACACCAAGACAGGTGAGTCTGTTCTAAAATTAACTGCATCACAGTAAGTTTCTAAATAGCTTATATAGTCTTGCTTTAAAGCTTCATTTATTAAATATCCCTCCTTTTTAATCAATGGAAAAAAGTTTTGAATTACTATTGTTTCCGATTACTGGACCCAGGAATACCTACTTAGTCTAACAATTTCCAAATAAAAAGAAACCTTGCTACACTGTGTAGCAACAGAGAGGCCTTCAGCCACAAAGCAGAATCATTTTGAACATAAATTCCACAAAAACAGTAACCTCCTAAAAGCAATCAGCATCCACATCCTGAGTTGGAATGTGCTGCCGGTTTTGCCAGCCACGTGCCACCAAAGACCGCTGACACCTCCCGTGAGGCAGCACCGGCCCCATACATTTGGTGCTCAGGACCTTCCCTTCCACCCACTATTAGCCACACTCCCTTTTCCAATCCGATCTCATACATGTATTTACTCACACATGCTACTAAGTGCTTCAGACACTACTAAATCTGTTTAGCTCAAAGTCCAGCTGGAAGATAATCTTTTGATCTCTGCATCTCTAGCCTTACCACGAACGCTTGCTCCAATCCTAAGCTTGCTAATAACCTGCTGCCCGCATGGGTTCTCCTCACCCTAAGGATAATGCGCATCCTGTGAGGCATGGCTCAGCTGAGCACAGCGTGCTCATATATACTGCACTGGTTTAATTAAAATAAAATAAATCCAGTTCAGGTTTCCCTGAGCACCGTCCTTGCGCTGATAAAGCCTGGTGTCCCTCCCTTGGAGCCATGGAGAAGGATGGAGGGCAGCAGCAGGCAGGACCAGGTCTGTTCCAGCGCTATGGCCTGTCCTGCACCACTGAACACCACCAACCAGCGTCATCACCTTTTGGCAGAAGGTGATGGTTTCATATCCTGTAGGGAACTTTCACCCTCTCTCCATTTCATACAGTAACTTCCACACTACTTGCTCCAGCCAGACAACGTTAATGCTGTTGCATATTTTCATTTAAAATCTCAAGGTCCAAACCCATTCTTTTAGCCAGCAAAAACCTCACAACTAACAAGGTACAGTCAGAAGATGACAGTAACACAGCTGATATGCTTAACTGCAGCTGTGTATTTAAATCATCTGGCCATACCCTAATATAAAAACCACAAGACAAACTGCGATTTCAGGGACTGGTCCTGCCCCTCTAAAGCAAACAGAAATCCCGTACGTGGTTTCAGTTATGGCAGAAGCAGGACTTCAGCACAACGCACTGAGAAAGGTACATCACCTATTATTAGCAGCAGGAACAAAAGCTATGTATAGTTTCCCACAATAAACAAAACCCCTGGATATTTTAAAGAAGTCTATTAAAGCAAACAAAATTCAAAGCTGAATGGTGTCCTACTTATGTGTTTTGAAAACTCCTTTTAGTTGCATTCTAAGCATGCTTACCTTCCACTCCATGCAAATAAATACAATTTAACTAAGATATTTAACAAATACAGAACATCCGGAGTAAGCTGCTCAGGAAAAATCGGTTCTTGAACAAATAAATTTCCTCATATAATACTTCTCATCAAAATATCCTGGCATAAACTAGTGTTGCACCATGCACCAGGTTTTCTTCCTAGTTACTCTTACTCAGCTCCAATTAGGTTTTCCTGATTTTCAATAGTAGAAAGGAAAAAAATCAAGACACTTAGCTGCCTTTCAAATTATTAAAAAGTTGTGGTTACTAAAAGTTGATTTGCTATGTAAAAAATAGATAATGGATAGAAAGGGTTAAGAATTATTAGAAATGTTTATCAAATTATTTCAGATGTAATTTTTTTTTTTTTTTTTTTAACTGCGTAACTCTAAGTCTGTATGTGGTGATTCTTGCGCACAAGCACGTAAGTACCAGAGCATGCCTTCAAGTTCTTGTGGGCTCAAAGGAGTAATAGTTATTTCAGCAGTAAGTACCGATTCAGATCATCAGTAAAGACGTAAATTGTTAATGCTAACCAAAAGGTAAGTCCCAGTCCCCCTTTTTCAAACACTGTCCGCTCCCCTAGACATCCAGCTCAAACTGCCAGGAGTTCAATGTGCATGCACAAGGATATTGATGGTTGATGACTGTTTAATATTAAGATGTTGTTGATCCCACATCAATCAGCACGTTACGTAAGAATAACAATATTATTTATTCAAGGAGTAGGTTTCAACATACCGTTCACTTTTTTCTATCCATAACACTAGGATTTAGATTTTTAATTCAATACCTATATCACAATATGGACATTTTTGAAATGGACACTAGAGTTTCCTGGCCACACAGTTCACTCTCATTATGCTTTAATTACTGATAACAACATTATTTTTATTGTTTTATGAAAAGAGTACTGTGATATAATTAAATTCTTAAAAAGGTATGAAAGGAGGCTATAAGTCTATCTTTAGCTCATCGAGAGCTTATTTGGATACCAACAAAACAAACGTGGAAAATCCAACAATGACTTAACACCAAAAATAGATTTTTTAAATATAAAATATACTATTCCTTGAAGATTAGTATTACACTTCTATGTATACACTACATAAAATTAGCAATGTTTTCATGGCTTTGTAGCCCCTCCCTAACCTAATTTAGGTAGATACTACTGATCTTGAAATATTACAGTGCAAACGTGCTGACATGTACTTGCTACTGGTATAGAATCACAGGTTTTACTTTTCCTCCCTTTTTTATTTTGCCAGACTCCCAATGCCGCAACATTATTTTCTATATACAGGTTAACAGTATCTTTGAAGAAAAAATAAATTACAGTTACTGTTTTTAGACATTGACAATTTAAGCACCAATATTTGAATATCTTTACTTGAGTATCTTTATAATGTTCAAAAAAAATTTATCTGTGACTTAAGCAGAATTTCAAGACTGCAATTTTGTAAGTTAAACAAAGGCAGACCATATCTCAAATTGTGGATATATTTCATCAGACTGCTGCTTTTAAAAATTGATTCTTGGTGTACTACTTTTCTCAGTATGGTAATGCATCAGCGAAGTAGAAGGTATTTTGGTTTGACAGATTTCACAAAGAAAAGCTTTGCTGCTCAGGAAGACAGCATAAGCTTCGCCAGTGTTTTGCAAAACACTGCTTACCAAAAGGCTTCGTATAATTCCTCCTACAAAATATCAGCAACAAATACCCATTATAGCAACTCCTGCATTCCAAATAACGTTTCAGAAATACTTCTGCCATAACTTCATATACATTTTTTCAAATTAATTCAATTAATTTCAATTTATTCCTGCTTAAGTATTAGCTCCAACAGTAACACAAAGAATACCTGTATGTATAAACAGAACTATTACAATGCCTAAACAAGCCACAATAACTTACATTAATCTTCAGTTGCTATTACAGTAAATGTGTGACACCATCTACCATTACAAAGCACAGTTAATGAATCATTTAGAAAACTACCCACAGACTGATTAAGACAGTCTTATCTTCCTATTGCATGCATAAGCAATAGCCAATGGCTCCATAAATGTAAATATACATGTTGTATATTTACAAGATTTGTTCTCAGTAGTCTAAAAGAAGGTCTGCACGTTGGACTGAAAAACTGTCACATACACTGCGAAAAGCTTGTATTCAGCAAATAATTTAACACCCTTTCTTGTTATCCGAGTTACATATGCTCTGCTGCCCATTTTCCACAATAAAGAGAAATTATTTTGAGATGTAGAAGAAAATACAGTAGCAATTAAGAATCTTAAAAATAAGTATTTGTATAGGCACTGAAGTGTTTTAAACATACCACAAACCATCTTTTCCTAAAAACACAACAAAAAACAGTCTGAATAAAATGAAGGATTCATGTGGACAGCTCCATTTTGAGGACTCCTAAGTCAAAAATGTTATCTATGAATAATAAACTGTTCACAGCACCTAAATGCCAAGAAAAATGATCATGGTAAATTACACCTCATGAAGAATTCATGAGGTCTAATTTTATATTATTTCTAAGTGTTCATTAATGAACAAACTCAGAACATTCTCCCACAAAAAAAGAATTTAGATAAATAATGCAAAGTTCCTGCTTTATCTAAAAAAGCTCTTTAATTAGCATTGCAAGTTGTTTGCTTTTACATGGGAAAACAAATGGTGCCATGGCAGAGGTCCATAGCCATCTCCTGAATAACGATGACAAAAGGAAAAACAAATAAAACCTCTCAAAATAAACACTAGTCAGTTTTTTTTTTTTTTTTTAAACTCTCAGCATACCTCTTTTGAATGCAAGGAAGTCAGCATGGCACAGAAGTCTTGGTCCCACAAGAACTTTTCTGCAGGTGGGAAAAGCCCAGTTTGCAGGGGCTGCCTGAGCAATCCAGCCATAGGTCTCCCATCTGCTACCACATCTGGCTTTGACACAGCTATTCCCATAAGGTTCCCATAAGGTTGACTCAGAGGTATTGAGTGGAACATAAAGATCTGCAAGACCAGGCCTCACAGCCCAGGACCAGCAGCTGTATGCCCCTACCCCAATTTAATGCTGCCACTTCTCACTTCACTGGGATTAAGCGCATCTGTTTTTGCTGAATTTTGCTGGATCATAAAATCTTCAGGACAGATCATGTCTTCTTCCCGTTGGAGTGTTTAAAAAAAAAAAGTGATTTAAGTGTTCACTGGTTGAAAGCCACAATTCCAGCAGGAGTGAGCAGTAGGTGCACCTGAACCTCGCAGGCAGGTTACATGCGCTTCCGACAAAATTGACCTTCAGAGAGGCAGATGATGCTCTGTGTACAGCTCCAGTACAGAATTTCTTCTCTATAACATTAACTGTCAAATTTCACTGTCAATTACATTTTTATTAAAGCTTATGTACCACACAACCAGACTTTGCTATTATTTACCTAATAAATACATCACGAACATGAAATAAAGAAGGAAAACGAAGCTTTTGAGCAAATCTGCCTGGAGGCAAATCCAATATCCCAGAAATGAATCATTATCAAACCCTCCATATTTTGACATACTCCCCACTCATATACACTTTTACATGCTCTATCTTTCCCTCCCTTCCAGGGGAAGTCATATTAAAAATATCTTAAATATAGATACAGCTGAAAGTCTCAGCTCAAAATGAGCAGTCACTGGCTCTGGCAGCAAGGCTACAGTCTTAGAAAAAATTCTCTGTTTCAGAGTGCACTACACTTGATTTGAAATGGTGTTCAAACTTTTTTGGTAAGTTCACATTTATTGGGTGCCACAATAATCATATAGAGCACACAAATGATCCAAATGGAGAAGACAACAAATGCATTCATTTTAAAAGACAAGCTTCAGTTCAAATAAATGAGAAAATTATTTTCTTTAATAGCTCAACTTATCTTGATCTAGTCCATTATAGACTTTCGCATGAGCATGCTGAAACAAAATATTCTGTCCCCGATTTGCAGCGCAATGAATGTAAAGTTTATTGGCAATATTACTTATTATCACAGCAATGCCTGAAGGATAGAACTGATACCAGCATCAAGTTGTGCTGGATGCTATAAAAAAAAAAAAAGGGTAGTCAGGGCAGGGACTGCCACTTCACCAGCACAAAAAACTAGAAAGGCAAACCCTGTCATTTTTATTCCAAGTTTCCCAGAAGGGGAAAACAAGAAGAAAACAAACCAGAGGAAAGTATCTAAAAAAGGTGCTGAAGTTACATGGTAAGCTGTGACTACTCTAGGACTGCAGGACCATATCCTCAAACCTGACCTAGTCATAGGGTCACCTTTCCTCACAACTTTGGCAAAAAGAAGAGCAGCATTATGATGCGCCAAATTGCATTATTTATCTGAATCTCAAAAAAAATTCGTTGCCATGAAGTATGGGATCTACACTTGTAGATTTGACTTCAGTGACAGAAGGGACTGGGTGGAAAAAAAAAAAGCAAAAAGGTGAGACACCAAAATAAGCTGGAACCATTTCAGCATCAACAACTAACAAGGTGCAAGTAGAGGAAGCCATGCTCAGAACTAAACGTCCAATAACCACGTAAGAGATAATAACAAATGCATCACATCACACACTTCATATGGTCTCTTACTCTCACTGCAGGTACTGTGGGGCTAAGAATTAGGAGGGGGGAGCACTACAGTTAGGGTACCTGTTTGGTACCCAAACCTACAGGAAACACATAGAAACAGAGAGCAATGCATGGGCAAGCACTTCCATACAGAGCGATTTCTGGGAGGCACAATAAAGTGCACATCTCTAAGGACACGCATCACGTTTTTCCAGAAGCAGAATATGGTTACAGCTTTATCATATGCATTACCTCAACTCACAGTATTTGTTTATGAACTTCTACTGGGCTTCATTTTAATTGCTGCTTCCAGCTTCTTCACTTGCTGAGACGACTACAGAAAAGCTGTGTGTTTTGGAAGCCTCAGCATTGTTTGGCTCTGTTCTTCAGCGTTCTCCAAACATCTAGTGAAAGTCTACAGCAAATGTGCTCAACAGCCCTGAGGTGGTCAGGCAGTTGGACTTGACCTTCATAGGTCCGTTCCAACTGCACTATTCTGTTCTGTCAGCACTAAGGGAAGGCAAAGTGGAAAAACTAGGATAACAGGCAATGGTCACAGAAGCCTTCTACTACCCCTGCATCTGGTTAAGTCCCTTCAGTAAGGCAAACTGACTCTTAGCAAGCCTGTCAGTTATAAGTTCTTTATCAGGTTTCACTGGAGTTTGCTTGTAATCATTTCTGTCATTAAACTTAATTTACATATGAACATATAGGAGAATGCAGCCTTGATTTCGCAGTACTCAACCACAGTTCTGGAATGCAGCTTCGGAGAAAGCAATCACGGAGAACGGATGCGTCCTCGGCCTACTCCATGGGTTACACAATCAGCTCAGGTTAAAGCCCTTTGTGATTCCTCGTCCCCCACATGCCACAGACCTGAACAAAGGAGGTGGCAGGGAGCTGTCCTACTTCTGCGCCAGGACAGGGCCACCAATGGCTCCTGCCCACCCATGGCCCTGGGGTGGCCTCTGCTCAAAGGCCCATATGTTTCTGAAACCAGAACAAAGGCAACATGGTCCCGCTCTGCCTTCTGAAGGAACATCTATTTCTTCTTCAATCATCCTTCTATTTCTGCCAAATTTGTGTCAGACAACTCCATATCTAAAGTTTCACAAGGGTTTATTTTATTTATTTAATCTTCTGTACTGCTCTTTATTCCCTCCTGGCTTTTTTTTTTTTTATTAATGTAAGTCAGGACCTACTACTTATTCTTTCAAGATGCATACGAAGGCCAAAGGAGTCTGAAAAAAAACAAACAATCTCAACAGTAAGATGACATCTTTCTTTGATTGATGCTCCAAGTCAAAAATTGATGAAAGCATCCTTTTTCACCATGGATAGCATTTTATTAGACAGATGCCACAAAGGCAAGAGGTCTCCCACTGACTGCCTTGTCCCTCTTGAAAAAGAGGCAGTGACAAACAAAAGCTGTAGTTAAAAAAAACCTGTTAGCAGGGTGATAAGAAACAAAACCAAAAACACTAAGTATATGAGACAAACCCTGAATAGATTGGAAAGGTTCTCAAAAACCTGTATACTACATAATAGTAATAATACAAGAGCATACTAGAGACAAACATCTGAAACAGCTCTTCAGTGTAAAAGAAATACAACCTAAAAATACACCAAAACTAAAGCAAAGTAAATTTAGAACATGTTTCTATAGTTTTGGTTACTTTCTGGATTTTATTTTTGCTCAGAATTTTGTTTCCTGATCACTACCTACTTGTTTAGTTTACTGACAATATTACTGAGTTACATATTAGTAATCTATATTGAATTATATTACTGACATGGGAATATGTATGTCGCACTGTGTACTCATGCACAGATTCCCATGGGTACGTATATGTAAGTGCAATAAGCAGACAGCTGCAAGTCTTCAGCTGCTGTAGACCTGTCACAATTCCACTTTGTTTTTCCCTTTAAGAAAATAAACTAGAATCATTTGCAACCTGAAAGTTTAGACAGTGAAAGCTGTATTACCAGCCATACTGCACAGCCATACTACTGGATTAAGATAGAAAAAACTGAAGAAGTCTACTTACCAGAAGGCAAAGCAAAGAAGGGCCAGAGCAGGCTCTCCATGAAGCCCGGGAACATCCAACCCCCCACCGCTGTTATTGCTACCAAAGTTCTAGAAACAAAAGCTACAGTTTTCAAAAGCCCTTAAGTAATTTAAGATTCATTAATGCTCACTGCAATAGGATTTTAGCTCCTAAGCCATGTGTGTATGTGTATATATATATATATATATATATATATATACACACACACATATATATATATGCCAAATATATATGTATTTGAAAGTGTTGCCCATACATTGTTCATGCAAATAAATGCTTACATTACGCAGGAATTCATAGCTTCGCAAAATGCACACTACAACCAAAGCATTTTAGGCTCTGTCCTCAACAGGACCTTAATGAAGACACACTGGTAAATGCAATTAGGAAACGCTAATCAACATGTGTACACCTCAACTGCTGGCAACAACATCTCTATGGATACTGCTGCTCACAGGTCTAAGAGACAGACCCCAAAACAGGACTTAGTGGAACACTGGAATTTCCATGCCCTTCATCAGAAGTGTTAGCTTACTGCAAAGTAACAGCATATTTCCTTGCCTGATCTTAAACTGAACTGGACTAGCAATAAAGATGAAATTTACAGCTTTTCTGCAATTCACCTGTAAGTCTACAGCCCTGTACCACAATAATATTGCTTATGGGAATAATATTTTCATGAAAAATAGGGATTCTTGCTTCTGTAACATACTCTGGTAGACAAAGTTACAATAAATTACTCTGAAGTAATAGGCCCATTGTTATCTTAAGGGTCATGAACAGAAAATTTGAGGATTTGAGAAATTCCTGGTAGAAGAGTAGAGTAGTAAGAAATGACCTTCTAATATACAGAGGTAGATGTTTACTCTGGTAGTATCACAGATGAAGCATCTACACAATGGCTTAAACGAAGTTAATGTATGGAAGGGACAAATATCAATAATATTTATTGGAATTAGACCTAGAATCACAGAATATCCCGAGTTGGAAGGGACCCACAAGGATCATCAAGTCCAGCTCCTGGCTCCACACACGTCTACCCAAAAATAATTCAGACCATGTGTCTAAGAGCTAGTCCAAATGCTTCTTAAACTCTGACAGGCTTGGTGCCGTGACTACGTCCCTGGGGAGCCTGTTCCAGTGTGCGACCACCCTCTCGGTGAAGAACCTTTTCCTGATATCCAACCTGAACCTCCCCTGTCGCAGCTTGACTCCATTCCCTTGGTTCCTATCGCTGGTCAGAGAGAAGAGATCAGCGCCTGCCTCTCTGCTCTCCCTCGTGAGGAAGCTGCAGGCTGCCATGAGGCCTCCCCTCAGCCTCCTCTTTTCCAGGAGGAACAAACCAAGTGACCTCAGCCGCTCCTTGTATGTCTTCCCCTCTAGACCCTTCACCATCTTCGTCGCCCTCCTCTGGACACTCTCCAATAGTTTCATGTCCTTTTTGTACTGTGGTGCCCAGAACTGCACACAGTAGTCAAGGTGAGGCCGCACCAGCGCAGAGTAGAGCGGGACAATCACTTGCCTCGACTGTCTAGCGTGCTTGATGCACCCCAGGATACGGTTGGCCCTCCTGGCTGCCAAGGCACGCTGCTGGCTCACATTCAGCTTGCTATCAACCAAAACCCCCAGATGCCTCTCTGGGGGGCTGCTCTCCAGCATCTCGTCGCCCAGCCTGTACGTATTGTCAGGGTTGCCCCTTCCCAGGTGCAGGACCCGGCACTTGCTCTTGTTAAACTTCATGTGGTTGGTGATTGCCCAGCTCTCCAGTTTGTCCAGATCTCTCTGCAAGGCCTTTCCACCCTCAGAGTCAACAGCTCCTCCCAGTTTAGTATCATCAGCAAACTTACTCAAAATACCTTCTAGTCCTACATCCAAATCATTTATGAAAACGTTGAAAAGAACTGGCACTAAAATGGAGCCCTGGGGGATACCACTGGTGACTGGCCACCAGCCCAATGTAACCCCATTTACCATAACCCTTTGAGCCCTACCCATCAGCCAATTGTTCACCCATTGTATTATGTTTTTATCTAGCTGTATGCTGGACGTTTTGTCCAGTAGGATCCTATGAGAAACCATATCGAAAGCTTTACTGAAATCCAAGAAGATTACATCAACAATCTCATGCAGAAAAGCATCTACGCTGAAATCAAAGACCATTACCCATAGTTTAATAATGTATTATTCATCAATAAAGGACAAAGTATCAAGGACATACCCATCTGACACAGGCCAGGCTAAAAGATGCTAATGGTTTATCCTAGACAAAAACTCTATTAGCATCTGTACTAAGAAAGGGAAACATGCCCCAGGCCAAACCAAACATCTTCCTTATTCCAATTACTAAGATGCTTCCTGAAGTTTCCAAACAAATTCATATTCAAATTCACCAAATTCTTACTCAAATGAACACCCTGACCACCAATACATTCAAAGTCTTTCAAAACTCCTCTTAAAATAAAGGAGTCGGTGTAGCAGTCCTGGTTAAGACGCAGTCAGGCTAACGCACCCTGCCAGGAGCCCTGCCAGCCCCAGTGCCTGCTCAGGTGCTCTGCTCATAGACGCAGCAGGTCCCAAGCCACCCGGGGAGTCCTAACTCAAGCCCCATACGCTGCATTTTGCTCAGATGGCAATAGGCAACCATTACAAAATGGCAGCATCATTAGATATTACTAGGCAGAAGTATCTTAACAGCTCAAACACAGGAAGACACCTTACCTAAGTACTTAAAAATAATAACTAAAGAAAAAATACAAAAAGCAAAATAACTATGCTAATGACATTTCTGTTGTCTAGTTTTCCCTTCCAATATACACCAGTCATAGACTTAAAGCTTCTTTAGAGCTGGATCCAGTCCATCAGGGTGCTTTGCCTCAAAGGAGCAGAACTCAAGACAATGACAGAAGTGACCTTGTGTCATTATTAAAGCAAAAAAAATAAAAATAAAAATCACCAAACCATCTCTGGTTGCTGTGGCATTCTGCCTAGGTGCCACAGTCTGCTCTGGCATAGGAACCTTGGAGGAGAACACAGGCTCCTGCAGCAGCCACAGTGGCCATGTATGGCTGTACAGCTTCTTGATAACCGAATATCATCACACAAATAACGTTTGGTTTTTGTACATAACAAAGACTAATCATGGAAATTAAACTCAATTTTTATCCCAGTGAGCATCTACATTTATGAACACTTCTTTCAGTAGTTCGGTAATGACAAGCAGAGACAATAAAAAAGGATTCTAAAAATACACTACTCTTTTTCCTGGATTAGTGTGTCTACAGTTAAATATAAACTGTGCTCCATAAATTATCAAACACAATGTCAAATTCTGAAGTGCACTCCGGAATCTCTCACCGAGCACACGAAATAGAGAAAATGGTAATTTTGTCCTGGCCCAGTTAGTCTAAAGAACAATATGCTACTGTGCTGAATCGTGGAGCTACCTTCCATCAGTGGTCACACTAAAAATGGCCACAACCACTACAGCAGTTGTGTGTTGCATTTTTCAGGACCCTCTGCATCAAGCAAAGAGATTAATTCCCCGAACAGCTGCTCTTACAGGAAGGAAATCAACAGCAATATTGCCACAGAATAGCTGGCACACGCATATTAGGAAGAATTTCCAGCGTTCACGCTTTCTGCTAAAAATCAACTTCCCCCTACTCATCTACTGCCAGTAACTTCATTTGGAACAAAGATATACAGGGAGCGGTATTATAACTATTTTTATTTAAGGAGTATTTGTTTACGCGCATTATTACTTCTACGGCATCGTGATGGCACCTTCTGCTCTGCAGAAATAAAGGGATGAGCCTGTGCCCACAAGTTCTCAGCCTCTTCTGCACACAGTAGAGCAAAGAGCCACTGACCACCATCCGAAGATCAAGGTATACCAGCAGGAGAAGATGAATACAAAGACAGTAATTAATAACTACATTTATAAACCCTTCAACCAAGTGAAAAACTAAGTATCCCCAAATCTCTCTGATCCCAAGTGCAGAACGTGTTAACACTTTACCACAGCGTAGTAGCTTAAACATGGGTTAACCCTGTTGAGTTGTGAATTTTGTATGACCTAACCCGGAATTGCTGAAGACTATGGGAGTCCACACATCAGCTCCAAAGGACGGAGAAAAGGCACAGCCTCCTCCCCACAAATTAGCGTTCAGCTCAAAGAAACCCGTTAGTATTTTGCCTGTGTGGTTTACCATGAACCTCTCAAACCTGAGCTACTATAAACAGGTTCATTTCCAGTCACTGTAAGCACATAATGCACATTTAGAGTTTAAATTAATCTGTTTATTAAACAAAAAATATCCCCAACGTAAAATCTTCCAAGAAAGTTCAGCCTAATGATAATAACTCTCAGAGTCACAAATACCAGTTTTGCTTCTAATAGCTGTAGAAAAATGCGGACTTCTGGCAACTGTATTCATCTGCACCACACGAGATAACGTGACAGAGTCAGCTCCTGGAATTCCACCTTCTCATTGGGCAACTGCACTCAACACTACGGGATGAGTCAGATCCATCTTAAATTATGAATTGTGAGTATTGTTGTCTTTGCCAGTTTTCAAGTACACAATTATGAAAGATTCATAATGTAAGGAAAAACAAAAAAGGACAAGCTTCCTTCGTCCCTCATGTACCTACAAAAGCTTTTAAGCAGCACTCAACCTGGGAGCGAATACAGAAAAGCCATCAGCTCCTTCAGCCGAGCACGCACGCAATCACAAGCTGACACACAGGGCCCAAGAACAGTGCAGCGACCTTCCCATCTTCTTTGGTCTCTCTGTGGAGGCTCACATGGGACAACATCCTCGCCAGCTGTCCCTGAGGACATGAGGACCAGAGGGAGCCGTTTGGTTTCCCTTGCACAGCTCAGCAAACACACCCAGATGCACGGGGGAGCGACGGGGTTGGAAGGACTGGCGCTACTGGGAGGGCTCCAGTGGCACTGGTGCCCCTGCCAACATCAAAAGTCACCGACATGGACAGAAACTCATTATGCAGGGAACCTTCCTGAAGCGCTGAACACAGAGCAACTTCCAGCATTCACTTGCATCTGTTCCGAAACAAACAGGTATTATCACGTTGCGTTTACTTCCAAGACTTCTGGATGCTCAGAAGTCAAATACCCTACAGCCCCCATTCTGAAAAATACTGGCACACAATTCCCACATTGGGAAAAACACCAACTATAACATATGAGAGATCTTATAACAATAAAAAGTAGTTTAGTATTAAAAAATGAACCTAAGGAAAAGTATTTTTTAGAATTCAAGGACGCATAATTTCCCATCACAACAGCATCGCTGACGCAATTGCGTGTGCCTTAGCAACAAAGGCGTACTACAGCATCTTATATACATCACGACTCTAAATATTGTCAAAGCCAGGCTTGTATTTTATCGTGCAACTAACCCATTTCCAAAAAGGACGCACAAAGGTTTAGGTATCTCATTTTCTTTCCTATATTTTTTTCTTAATAATCTGTCTTTACCTCCCATTTAAGGATCTGTTGCTGGTTCACAGCCTTTCCTGACTTTTACAGATTTTCTTCTTCACTGAAGGAGAAAGTCTTCATGTAAGACACGATCAAGGGTAGAACAATAGGTAAGAAAGATGCTCAGCTTCCTCCTCTCTACTTTATGGGGCCCTAAAGAAGCGATAATGCATTAGGAGACCCAAAACCGCTAGGGAAACATGGATTACCACTACCGAAAATAAAGATAAACCTAACACCAGTGCTATTGAGCTAATTCCTAATGAATTTATGCAAGCAATGTAACTGCTACCAATGAGACAATGTCAGGTAGTTGCAAAAATTAACTGCGCTCTTACTATAATCTCATCTGAAAGTATTTGATTTCTAACAGTGATGTTTCAACGCTATTGCAAATCGTTTGAACACTCAAATAAGTAAACAACAAACAAAAGGTCTCATCTTCAGTGCCCCAAGCTATCATCCAAAACTGGTTATAATTAAAGGTGTGAACAACAAAGTAAGTAACAAACCTGCAAAGTCAAGGTTCTGAGAAATTAATGGGCATCACACCACTGCACCAGTTCAGATTTATCACTCATTATCTCCCTGACTAGCACAGTGCAGTTTCACGTATTTGTGCCTCATTCTTTCCTCTCTTTTCTAGATGGCTAATTTTAGACAATTACTGCCTCTGACACATTGAGACCTTTTCTCCCTCCTTTCTTCTTGCTGTAAAGCTAGTGACCTACAAAAGCCCCCTGTACCCAAAATATTCCAGTATTTTAGCAAGTAAAGATAGATCATTTGAGGGAAAGAAAAAGAGCAAGCAAGCAAACAGTACCTGAACGCCCCTTTCTCCAACATCTTCACTTCATATTATCTCAAATGGTTAAATGTACTCAAATGCAAAGGCTAAGTCGGCATTAGATATCGACTTTATTGCGATTAAATCTATTTTACTTGTTAAATTGAAATGTTACCCTACTCATTGCAAAATTCTCTAGAAAAGGAAAAACATGTCTTGCTCTTAGAGTTACTCAGAAGTCCTACGCTTTTGGTAACCGGACATTTACACGTACAATTCAAGAGTATTACCTTACGGGAGTGCCCTTTGCATTCTTATCTCAATCCCAGTATTTTCTTTAGCATCCATTCAAACGAGAAGGGAAGATGCACATGCATGAACACACACAAAATACACGCACACTCATCTCTCCTTCCATCCTGCTCAGAAAGAAGGTAAAGAACGAGGGAGAGAGGCGTGCAATGGGGGAGGGGTGACTTTCCACCACAGATTAGCAAATTTTGCAAAATCAGGCCCATCGTTTACAAAGGTACCATGCTTTTTATCATCGTCTCAGTCACGAAAAAAACATTTGCGCCCAGTTCTCCCCCAAAACCCCAATGACATTGAAAAAAATACTGCAATGCAGTATTTGCCAGTGCATCCAAGTGTATCCAGTCAGCTGTCCCACAGACAAACAAATGTACATTTTAATGTGTCCAGGCATGTAAATTAGTTGTCTAGTGGACGCAGATTGCCGAAACAGACAAGTGGATTTGTCAAGTTATCAGCATCTCTCTCCCTCTCTGCTCTAATATCCTCTCTGCCACTGCCCATTTCTTGCCTGGGGTTCTTGCTGAAATATTTTGAAAGTGCAAGTTCCCAAAGAAAACAACAAATTCCCCTGCCAGAATGTGGGATGCAAGCAGACCATTTCTTTTGAAAAACCTTGGGGTGTAGGGTGGCCCTAGGTTATGTACCAACAGTATGACAATTACCCACAAAATAACCTGCATTTAATTAATACACTCAAAGCATACCAAGTAGGAAGGCTGATGAAAAAACACTAACCTATTAGATATTATTTAAAAAAAAAAAACATTAAATATATGTAAGGTCAATGCAACTGGATTTTCTTTCAGTATAGTCAAAATATTTAACAGGACCAAATAAAGATGAGGAAGACTATTCCAAACCCATTCAAATGGGATTTTTAAGTATACCCCTTCTAATTCATTGTAACCATCCTTTGTCACAACAGCTCGGGCTCGGTTTCAGAGAGCTCAAAAAGGTAAAATTAATAAAGAGGAAGAAAGCAAAGGAGACGACCAAGCCAGTCAACAGTGGAGAAGCATCTCTGTATCTAACATGGGAACTTGATTAGTAAAGTACATGGGGACAGGATTTTGAACTGATGGCTGGGATTCACATTGCATTGATATCTAATTGCAAATTTCATCCTGACTAGTTGTTCACCAAGACAACAATATTTAAAATATAACCATGTCTAAAGACAACTACACTTCCTCCGCCTTTTTATCTAAACAGAAAAAGGTTTTATGTTTTAATCTTTTAGTATTCTTAGCTATCTAGTATTAAATTTCACCAACTTAATAGCTATTTTTCTATAGGAGGACCTACAATGTGTTCTCTTACATGCAAAAAGAGAATGTCACTATGTACATGCAGGCTGTATTCATTAATATCTTCTTAAAACAAAGAAAAGAGGAAGATCGGGGCAGGAACACGTGCGCCATAAAACAAGGATTACATTATTTTAAAATCTTTGTTGAAATACCAAATTGAACAGAAAATGAAAATGTAACTACTAGCTGATGGCTCTTAAAGCAAACAATGCAGCTGTGTATAATAAAAGGCACCCTTATTTATTGTCATGACTAAGTTAACAGATTTAGAACACAGTATCTCTGTTCTGGATGGAAGAAAAAAAATCATTTTACTCTCACGTACAACTATTATACATATCAGAATATATCTCTGTGCACATGCACAGACTATAAAGCACACAATTTTACACATGCACAAACACCCTCAAGATTTTTTCCCCCCTTTACATTGTAAAGCAGTGCAGTTTTCAGAGGGCCATTCAGCTACTTCTTTACAGACACGACTGCAGCATAAGCAATACTTAAAACAAAGCAAATTAGAAGGGGGATTTGTTTTCTTTTTATTCGAATTTAAACTGAGCACTAACATCCCTGCTCCGATTTGCATCCAAAGTAATCACGCATGAGAGAAAGGAAGAAAGTAAAAAATATCTGGAAACGTGAAGACAGAAAGAAAGGCGTGTTCTGTATTCTTGCTTCGCTTCTCTTGTGCCTCCTGATGTGTGATAGATGAGCATTTTCTGGGCAACCACATTTTTATATCTTTTACGCTACCGTCTATCACTTACTAGTCTACTACGCTTTTTAACGCTTTAGCACCAATAGCCTTCCTTAAAGATGCACTTCTGCTATTTCACATTGTTCGCCACCACAATAAGACACCGCCACAATTAGTGAAATATTCAGCTGCAGTTTAAGAAGTAAAGTTGCCACAAGGAGCCTGCCATTGAAAGCGGATATTGCTACAGCAGATGTATAATAGACGGTGGCTAAAGGTGGGGCTGGAGATGAAGAGGAGAATAATCTTATTATTTTCGTAAATTCCGCTCAGAGCATAAACTGTAGGATATGGTGAACTCCCCTGAACTGATTATTCTGCCATATAACCATCTGATTTTGTAAAAATACCAATATCACTTAACACAAAATCACTGCTTAGGGTAAATTCATTCTACCTACTGTTCTCATAGGGACATTTGCTGGAAAATTCTAAGAAATGATTTGCAGAAGCTATCAGCTGTGGGAGTTCACTATTATACCTCTGTCAACTTCATTCAATATAATTTACATTTTTTTTTATACTGCCTCACAGGATTCCTTGCAATTTTTTGCACGTACAATTTCACAGCAGGGAGGGGAAAAAAAGGGGGAAAAAAAAAAAGGAGATAACCCTCTTTTGCAGAGGAGAAAGAACAGATGCTTAAAAACAGATTTCTAGAAATCACTGTAAGCCTAAGCCAGAAATGTAATTAACACCTATTTATAAAGAATAATTAAAGTTGTGACTGCCACAAAGAACAGCAAAGATAATCGAGGTAGCCCCTGCTTTTTTTTTTTTTAGATTTT
>VXAA01004871.1:746285-756767 GCA_013399115.1 Anseranas semipalmata
CCCCCCCCCCAAATTACTTTACTTTTGCCTCAGGAATATACATTTCAATGCTTTTGGTGCCCTGATTTTGTTTTCTTCCTTTTAAATTTACAGATATTAAAACTTGGATTGAACAGCAGACATCATAAATTCTGCAGCTTGCTATGCCACCACTATAAGTGGGATTCAACCCTACCTTACAGAGAGTTAAAACATTTTTACATGCTGCCAATTTTGCGTAATACGGTTAGCAAAGTTTCAACCAAGCACAAATGAAGAAGTTTTCAAAGATTTATGACTGCATTTTTAAAATGTATTTACTTGTAAATAATGAAAGGACCTAGACACTGTATAAGTC
Source organism: Anseranas semipalmata (assembly GCA_013399115.1). Taxonomy (NCBI): domain Eukaryota; kingdom Metazoa; phylum Chordata; class Aves; order Anseriformes; family Anseranatidae; genus Anseranas; species Anseranas semipalmata. The sequence goes on from VXAA01004871.1 coordinate 746,623, forward strand.
TAGACTTGCCAGGGAGATATACATGAGTTCAGCCATTTTTAATGTGTCTATGTGTGAGCACAAAAACCCTCATAAAATGTGAACAGGGTCCTCCAAGCAGTATTGCCTAATTTTAGAAAAGTTGATGGATTTGGTTTAAACTCATCTGTAATACAGTGCTCTATATGCCTTGCACTCAGGCCAAATAATATCAATAACAAGAACAAAGCCAAAAAGCTGAAAGGGGGATTAATGAGGTGATGTTTCCAAACTTTGAGACAGCGATCAGAAGAAGATCTGGGGAAGAATGCAAGGTGGCTGGTAGGAGAATGGATCAGAGGAGAGGTAAAGCAGGACTCAAAGGAGACTGACAAGCAGCATACAGGAGGGTTACATCTCCTGCAACTTGTAATTACACAGGAAGGATGCAGAGCCAGGGAAGATACAAAAGAGAATAAAGACAATAAAAAGTGTCAAGAGCTATTAATTGTCCCAATTAATTACTTCTCGTTAGAACAGTAGGCACTTACATAGAGTATTTTAATAACAGTAGGCAGAATGTAAACAAGCCTTACAATTTCACATATAAAAATCTCAGTCTCATCTGGGTCAGCCCTATCATGTACCTAGTAGTAATCACCATACTACCCAAATCCAAGGTGCTTAAAATGAGAAAAAGTTTAAAATGGCCTAGCTAAATAAATCAAGCTTGCCTCATGTCCCAGAGCTCACACTTGTACTAGCAAACATCTCTGCAGGAAGCTTTTCAACTACATCTATTTTATTCTACTCCTTTCATTTTACAGATAGAAAAGTAAGGGTTAAACAGGTTGAAGGGCACCCCAAAACCAAAACTCAGGGATAAATAGCTCCCTCATGAACATGACTCATCTTTTTGTTGTATAATCTGGATTCCAGAAGTTACAATTTTATAACAGTAACAAGAACAAAGACAGTGAAGTACAGAGAGAGTAAGAGGTGGAAAAAACAAAGCAGGCACAGTATTGCAGAAAGGACCAATGATTCTGAACTCTCCATACCGGCATACACACATGAAGGGCTACAGGAAGGCAACTACAAGAAAAATCCTATGGGGCTTTTCTTGCTCTCTACTGTTTATAGAGCTCATCTCTTGGGATCTGCATGACTCTCAATGGTCCAAAAGCCTCAAGTTTTTCCAATCCAGTTCCCACAAGTTTCCAAGTACATTTACGATTTTCCTTACACTACTTTTTGCAATCTCAGACATATCTTAGCAGATCATTTTCGGCTTCCTTTAAACTAGGGCAGATGAACAATGGGTATTTTTAACACTTTTTTTTTTTTTAAAGAAACCTAGTCAGAATTCATTTATAGCTATAAAGACTTGTCTAAAGGCTTAACTTCCCAATAAAATTACTTTGGTTACAATTCCTAGGCAATGCAAACAGGGTGCTTGGATTTCCAGGGATCCATACGGTTGAGTTGGAGAAGCTGGCAGGTTAGCACAAGAGCAGGTTTATGTTCTGATCTGCCTCTCTGGCAGCTGCAGACTGCTTCAGCCACACTTTTAATTCCACAGCCAGGTAAAAGAGGTGAAACAGGAGCTAGGATGCTCCCCCCCGCCCAACCGCTTTTGTCTGTGGACAAAACCTGTCCACAAGAGTACGAACTCCACCAGTCCTAGAGTAGTGTAGAAGTATAACAATATAGGCCCACAGGTGAGCCCTTCTCTCCAAACCTCCTCGTACAGGCAGTTTGGAGAAGTGGTCACTCAAGGCGCAACTCATCCGTGCTGTTCCAGATGTCTCTTTTAGAGCATCATGCTCTTGACCTTGCCAACTGTGCATTAAACTGATCTCCAACGCCTACCAGAGGAGCCTGGCTGAGACACAGAGCCCACCTTCGGTCACACCAAGGCCACCACGGGCTGACCAAGGCAGATGGGCTCCAGCTGTCCTGCCCAGTCACCTTGATGCAAGATTATCTCAACTTCGGCCTCCTTGGGGTCTTTAACCATTACCATGCAATGTTTGGTGCAAGTCAGCATAGCAGTTCTTAAGTACAAGCAGTGATGAATGTAAAGCAAGTTTCAGACAGCCCAGGGAATCAGATCAGGGATTAGGAAACAATACCTACGTTAATAGCATCCCTAACAGCTGAACAAAGCAAATCTTGCAAGGCTGTGTTGGTCCGCACCTGGAAAAGCACACCTCTGGAAGCACATAAGCACCTCAGCAAAAGAAAAAAGCCAACACTTATGAATCTTCTCTGAGGTTTATTTCATGAACTCTAAGCTAGAAGCTTCCTCTTTAGTAAGAAAAGCTTTGACTCTGGACCACGACTCAAAACCCATTCCAGCGCTCCAAGCAGCAGAAGCCCCAACAAAAATATGGGTTCCAGCACATCCAATTTATAACTGTTGAGAAAAGCAACAATCATATCAAAAACAGCTACTCCAAAAATCTATCCAGCTACAGGCCATCACCCCGCAGTTTAGGAGCATTTCATTCCATTGCTTGAGCACATTTATATTCTTCCAGGCAGTTTTCCTGATGTTTTATAAGGATTCCCCAATGCAACAACAAACGATCTTTCTTTTAATAGTATCACTAGATGCGTTGTAACCTGCATCTAGGGACACCCTGCTCTGCTCAGATAAAACTTAATTGTTCTTCTGACATCGAACAATGAAGGAACTTTAAACTCACCCAATAAACTAAACAGGCCTCTATATTTTACCATTTTCCATAGCCCCAGTGCCAACAGGGGTATGTATCAAGTTAAAAAAAAATCACTTAAAATATTTAAAGAGAGCATGAGTGACCAACATATACCTAGTGAGCAAAGAACATATTTACTTTATTAAACTGTATCAATTAAGAGATTGAATTATTAACCAGTAACTCCCACCGACATCACTGGTGACCAAAGATGCTCAACACTGACAATGAGGCCAATTATTTAGGTGCTGTCATCTGTACAGGAAGCCACCCTCTCCAGCTGGTCAAGAAACCATCCAAGGCTGGTGGGTAATGACATGGTTTTACTTATTCCTACCTTTGTCACTTTTCATCCACCATATGCTAGGGCACAAAAACTTCAATGCCACCAGCACAGAACGCAGCAGCGTCTCCTCAGCACCCAGATTACATCAAGCACACCGAACCTTTTCTTCGCCTCTTCCTGCTGGTATCAGCTCATGACTTCAGCCTTTACCATCGAGACACTTCACACGCACAGCCTGTGCCCATGACACCAGGGACTAAGAGAACACCCATGGTGAAGACTGCACTTCTGCACCTTGCTGACAGATGCAAAATTTCCTGAAGCAATGAACTCCCTGAACGCCATCACTCACTGTTCCATGTGGAAAGCAGGGCCAACCTTACTGTTATGATCTTGTGATACAATGCAAACTTATTAGAAAAATGTCAGAACTAGACACTATTGCATGTTTCCTAAGCTTTTAAGTAATGAATGAAGGAGAAACATCTGACGTATAGTCACATCAACTACGCAAACCAAAATAAGAACGGATACTAAAAATGAATATTGGGGTAAAAAACAGAAAAGTAAACAGTAATATTTTGCTCCAAATGCTTCCACAAGACTGACAGAAATAGTTTTAAAAACCCTACAATCAAACTTAATGAAGCTTTTACTTTATTGAGCTATTTAAAAACCCAGAAAAACTTCAGTTTCTACACAAGAGACAGCTTGTAAGGTTCATATGAAGACAGACAGGCCAGATGCTCTGGCGTACCTAATTTGTCCATCAGCACTTTCCTATCCTGTCCATAAGATCAGCTTAACCACCCTGTTAAAGCCAGGGCTGCCAGGTCAACAGAGAGGAGAAAGCATGTCAGCCGATGACAGTCCCATACCACAAGAGGATCCCAAAAGCACTGTCCGACGCTAAACAAACAACACAAGCTGGCGAAGTCTCACCCAGGCTTCCAGGAGAACCATCTGCAGGGCACAGCAGCAGATCCGGAGATGAGCAGGCAGGAAAAGCCTCGGGTGGTGCCGCTGCCGGGGGAGCCCCCGGGCCTCACCCACAGCCTCCACCCAGGCCACGCTCCTGGGGCCTTTCGGCCCAGGTGGCAGGAAGGGGACAGCCGCCTCTCACCCCGCGAGGAGACCCCTTCATCCTTCAGAGAGCGGAGGGAAAGGGACGCTAGCCTGTGTGCCTCCCGCTGTAGTCTGACAAAGCACCTTTCAGGAGGATGGGGTTGGGATTTGACATCACCATAAACATCTGTAGGGGAAGATCAGCAAGCTGCACTGACGGGCACACAGATCCAAGCAGTGTCTATGCTGCACACAGCATCCCAGCATTACGCTCGTTTCTTTCAACTACGTGGTTTCATAAAGGGTGGTTAGTTCTGGGTGCTAATAACCCTGATTCAGAACTCTACTCAGCGATGTACTCTCATTAGCCAGACCATCTGTGTAAAGGGAACAACCTACGCTGTCACAGCACACAGAGCCTGGGGCTGACCTTAATATCTTCCCCCACACACCAGCAGAGGACAAGAGGAGAGAAGTCTGGCATCAATCTCTCTCCTTCCTCTGCCAGAGGAAGATGCCTGGGCTAGCGAGGAAGTTTCACGCCCCTCGGGTCACGCTGCCAGCTGTGGGAAATGCAGAGTGGCAACTTCTCTTCCTCTGAGGTCCCACTGACGAGGTGGCAAATTTGGCTGTCCTGCAAGCATTAAGGCATCACAGGACTCTGACTTACTGGGAAGGAGAAGAGAGGCTTCACAAACCATGTGGAATAAGCCTCCTGACATTACTCACAGCCAGTGTAAGTTAGCTGATGGACTGGAAAGCACCCAGCATGACATGGAATCATATGACAAATAAACAGCATTTCTTGCTTTTGATCTTCTTGCTCCTTCCCCTGTATCACACACATCTGCTTGCACAAACTACTATAAACTGCATGGTGGGCTTTCCTGCAGGTTCTTCCTACCCCCGTGCAAGTCCTACTCAGGACTCAGACCCCATGGGTGACTGCTGCAGGAGTAACCTTCCCAGCGGACCCGAGGGGCTACAGAGCAGCAAGGACACATCCCAGCAGCAAGCTAAATACAAAGTCACATCCCAAGACTTCTTTCTGCAAGTTCATGTTTAGTCCTCCCTTTTTCAAGAATCATCATTCCTCTGGAATGCCTGGAACCTGCTTTTCTGGTCAAATACCACCCTCCCTACCAAGAACGCTTTGGGTGGTTTGTTCTCCTTTTTTCAATCTGCTCAATGTCCTGCTAACTCCAGGAAACATTTTTTTCCTTCTCTACCTCTCTTTTCATTTTTGGTTCCTCTACCACTTTCATCTACCTTATTTATTAATCTCACCTGTTTGCTAGCACACCACAGTGCAGATGCAGAGCACAGTCCCAGCGCTGCCACAAGCTCCCAGCTTACACAAGAGCCTGAGAAGCTCCAATGAGCCAAGCACGTGGCATGAAGTGCTGAGTAGAACTTGCAAGGAGAGGGATTTGAGTGACTCTACCAAACAGAGCTGATGTTTTCCTTAAAGCAGCTAGATTCAACAAGTGCATTAACAAAAAGGCTAGTACTGCAAACACCCACAGAAAATAGGCATCTCAAGTTAATCAAAAAGTAAATTGCCTGGATTATGAGATGCTACCCAGGCACTATCGTGTTAGTAAAAGTATACAAAGTGCCTTATAACTTCTTCCATGCTATGATTAGAAGAGATCTCCCTCATACTAAGGCTGCTAGGGGGAACCTTGTCCCATGGAAACAACTGTTCTAAGATTTCAGTGTTCAGTTTCACTGCTGTGCAAACTCTTATGCCTAAAAGGATGAGTTCAAGTGCTCCAAGCATGAGCTTGGACATTTGGTTTCACAAAGCTTGTAGTACTTCCTTATCTTTGAAACTCCCACCTTTCTGTCATTCATTCAAGACCAGCCAGTGGGTTAGCCACCAAGCAGATCAGCAGCTCAGAGTCAAGCGTTCTGCAACTGCAAACAGCCAGCCACTGGCTAGCTCGTGATATCCCTTCACAAGCTGAAGCAGACTAGCTGGAGGTATTATTACTTCCATAAAACAGCATGCACGAGGAGGTAAATCTTCTGTAACCCACAGCTAGGCCTACAGCAGTGGGTGGGCTGTAAGATCCTGCGGCTGGTAGAAGAATCCCCCAGGAGGATGAAGTTTTGAAGTATTAGTGTGCAACATGCGCGGAAGGTGGACAAGTCTACCTCACCCCAGGGTGCCAGGCCTTCTCTTTTGACCTAGTAGAAGCACTTCAGTTGAAGAGACTTTCTAAGTGATAGCCATTTTTATAGACCTTGGAGGAGCAGGGTTCTGCATAAACAACAAGCAACAGCTTAGCCAAAGGTAGCTTCACACGGGTTACTGCAACTAGAGGCTAGCAAGGATATCAGAGTGCATGAATTGGGGTGTAAACACACTACAAGAAATTTGCAATTATGCCGTCTTAAGCGAAAGTAAATACAAAAAGGATACGCCATGAACGGGCTTGCTGGGAAGGTTAGAAAATCCACTATTTACATATTAGCCATAAGTACACCTGCAGCTGGTTTCTTTTGTTTTACTCCAAGCCAGCGTGCCTAACTGAAGGAGACCTAAAAATAAAGGCAAACTTGAACAACAAGATGCAGAGACTGTTTAGCTATACATTGCATGGAAGTATGGAGCACAACGGTTCAAATAAAGTCAACTGTGTTGGAAATAGTGCATGAAATCCCAGAAGTGACAAAACTACTAGTCAGTGAAGAAAATGAAAGGAACCAAGTGGAAGAAATCAATCAAGAAGAAAAAGATTTTTTTTTTCTTCTCTAAAAGGCAGGCAAGGGGCCAGATAACATAGGTGGACACACATGAAAAAGACACAGGGAAGTATAGCTTTAGCTAGGAGCACAGCAAGTGATAAATTTGATAATAAACCAGGAAGCAGGGACAGATTTGCTCCAAACTAAGGAATGACAGCAAGCATTGAGGGGTACAAACAATTTTTCCTGCACTGGAAAAAAAAATTGTTCTAATGCAAATGGATGAGCTGATTAACAAAGCTTGCAGAGACTGCTGTGAAAGATGGGTGAATGGAGAGAACCCGAGGGAGACACTAAGAGCATGTAAACCAAATCAGGGAGCAGCTGACTGCATTTAGAAGGAAGAGGCTATAGGAGCACTTAGAAACACAAAAACAAGAACATGACCTAGGCACAGTAAACATACTGAAGTGGACAGGAATAGAAGGCATCTGTTCAATGTATTCTTGAACTGGAAACGTACGAGCACAGTTTCACAAACAATACCTTTTGTTATTATTACTTTTGATAATCAGAAGTGGGTTGGGGTGGGGGTTACCAGAACAATTATTTTTTACTGAATTCTTACAAAACCCATGTAGAAGCCATATTTTTTTCAGCACTAAAACCAACTGTTGAAAGCTGGGAAAAACCCTTAATTTATGGAAATCCCAAACTCACTCTCCCATGCATGAACTTTAAATCATTATGGAAACAAAGGCTGCATGTTTTCTCTACTGTGAGGACATAAAAGTATGTTTTTCTTTAAAAATAGTTTACTATGTCATTGAAGTTGCAGATGCTTCTGTGCACTTTGGGGACTTCAAGTATTGCATGAATTATCTGAATAAATAATGAAAAGACATCGTGAATAAAACGGTTCACCAAGCCCAGTTCACAAGTCAATTGCTTTTTGAATCCAGTAATATACTGTAATATTTGACATGTTATTTCATTTTGCAAGAGGTTAAGAGTTTTCCGCGCTTCTATGCTATAACTTGCTACAAACAATTTGGGGAGAAAAACAAATCGCTGAAGTATAAAAGGCTACAGGAAGTATAATACTCCACTATAAGCCTCTTTCCACACCAAAAAAAACCAAAAAACAAAAAACCCCACACCAAAACCAGAACTCTAAATGCAACCAAAGCAGATACATGCAAGTCTCACCAGCAGTTCAGGCCAGTGACCAGCACTTAATGCTTTAAAATTCAGCCTCTGACAAACTGTGCTAGGTCAAGGCAGAACACAAAATGCCTGTTTGTTGAGCTATTGTTTCCAAAGAGTCTCTTACTGGCACCTGGAAACAGCACAAGCATAAGGCTGATTATCATTTCCGTAACCCCAGAGGAAAACTATCATGCAAGATGTTTGAGTAAGAGCAATGCTGTTCGAAGGCAGCATTCATAAACAGAACAAAGACTAAACAAAAGGCTAAACAAGTACATCATAATTAACAACAACAACCAAACTTTTAATTAAGATATGCAAGAAAAATCAAGTAGAGCTAATTAAAAAAAACACAAGCGTATATACTTTCTTAGAAAAATCTGAATTGGTACTGTGAAGTAAACAGGCTAATTGTAAGTGATCGCAATTATTTTGTCACCATTACAGAGTTTAGTCATGATTTTTCTGCTTGCTGTTTAATCCTAGATCCTGTTTGTACTCCTTTGTTGTTTTGATGTAGGATTCTTCCACCCAAATTCTTCAAAAACTGCAGAAAATACTACAGAAACTAACTTTGCATGACAGGCATATTTTGTAATTAGTTCTGAGGCACTCTCTTTCCTGCCTAGGACAGTATTATTCTCGCAAGGCCAGAATTATAATTACTGTACACTCCCCCTATTCACCCTGAACAAATCCGCAGCTAACTGCAAATGGATCCTGATGCACTGCCACATCAGTAACGCCACACTCCGCCTGTTTTCCTTTTATCCAGGCAGCTACACCACTACAAAAATATGATGCGATTTCACACAGATTTAACTGTTAGGTATGAACTTCCCTTAAGGCCAAAAAGCAGTTACAGATAATAGGAATCTAACTTGCAATATTAGGGTTTTACTTCTTCCCTCCGATGCTACCCTTCCGTGGAAATACATCCACTTGGATTACTTCTGCAATTCTTCAGAACTGTTACCAGGCTGATTTGAACAGTACCAGTTAGCTAACGCCGACACGAACAAGCCAAGAAGAATGCTGACACAACAGAGTTATTTAAGAACTTATTTGCTATATATCTATTTCTAGAAAATTAATAAAGTTTATTTACTGACTTCCAGCCACAGTAACCCCAGGTTTGCAGAGGAAAAATAAAAACAGGTAAAAAAGGAATTCCCGCCCACAATGCCAGAATGCAAGCACCGAAGTGATCTGCAGTTAACAGCCTCCATGTCTCCCCCAAACAGCACTGACACGAAACCCCGTACCCTACCAAGACAAACACTGACTGCTTCTGCTCAAACCCTTCACAGGAACCGTCTTTCGGAAAGTTACTGCTGCGGCCACGCTGCAGAACCAAAATTCCACTTTTTAAAACGTGCTCTTACATTTGACAGGAATTGCCGGGCTTCTCAGGGAAGTTCTGTCCTGGCGCAGCTCTGCGCACCCGCGCAGCGCAACCCCTGGGGCCCAGGCACCCCGGGGCGGCCGCCGCCCGGCCCCAGCCAGGTGGGGGAAGCACGGGCGTGTTTCTGTGCGGAGGTTCCCATCTCCGCACGGCACTCAGCCTCACATCGTAACCCATTTTTTTTTATAATGTCATTTAAATTATTTTGGTATGATTTATCTCCCCTTACTCCTTCCTAAAACATCTCAGAATATTAACAGTGAAATAAATGTAATAACACTAACGTCTTCAAACATTACCTAATTTAAAAATCTCATTTGCTTTCCATCACTTGGGCTCCCTTACTGTTCTGTATGCCGCTCACTGCGGGCAGTGAAAGCAGCCCACCACTTTCGTTCCCTGTGAGCACCCCGCGGGTGCTGCTCCTCGACCCCGAGCACGGCACCCTCGTTTCAGGCTTCCAATGTTGCTCGGGAGCTTTCAAATAACTAACCGGGACCAGCTTTAATTCTATATATAAAAAAGGAACTCTCAGCTGCTCCCCCGGACCCCGTGCAGCAAAGGCCCAGCGCTGGCACCGAACCCACGCCCCGGCCTCCCGCCAGCACCGGGCGGCACCGCCCCGCGCCGCGACCTCCAGCCCTGCCAGGGCCGCAGGGCGAGCCCAGGGCCGCCAAGCCCGGCGCGATCGCCCCGCCACCGAACGGACACCGCCGCGGGCGGAAATCCTAACTCGGAACTGCTGCGCTAAGCGGAATGAGCTAGACGGACACCCAAACACTCTTAAAATTTACTTTTTTTTTTT
>VXAA01004871.1:756849-776603 GCA_013399115.1 Anseranas semipalmata
CCCCCGCCCCGGGTCGCGCCTCACCGCACACTGCACGCGCATCTTCCGCCGCGGGGTGCGGGAGGCGCGGATGCGGCGGCCGGAGCGGGAGCAGCAGCAGCGGGAGCAGCAGCAGCAGCAGCAAGGCGCGCGACGGCAGCACGTGGTGGCTACGGGGTCTCCCGCGCTGCCGAGCGGGGCGGGGCGCGGTGCTACGCAGCGGCGTGAGGTGGCGCCGCCATCTTAGCAGCGGCAGGGTCCGGGCGGACGGGGCGAGGGGGAGCGCGGGAGGGCTTTTTATCTCCGACAGGCGCCGTGGAAAATCAGCTGCGCCTTCGGCGGTAGCAGGCGGGGGAGTTCGAGGGGTGGGGATGAGGGCTCGTGTGGCTCGGTGAGCCCCAGGCAGGGTGACCCTGACGGGTGGGTGCGTGAAGGAGAGAAGCCAGCCAGGGTAACGTACCCAGCGGGTCTGTGGGCTCTGCTCCCTCTGGTCGCAGCGCATCCAGGTGCCTCGCAGTTTGGAACTGAAAATAAATAAAATGCAGCCGGCAGGATACAGTGGGTGCGTAGCCCCTGCTTGGAGGTGCTTCCCTTGCTTCTCACCAGGTCTGTGACCCCCTCCAATAAAGATGTACAAAGAAGAATTTTGAGTAGGCTAAAAAGCCTCTTTTTTTTTTTTTTAATCAATGCTCAAGGAAAGGGTAAGATGATGTGACACAAATGTATGATCGTGTGCCACAAATAGAACATTGTGGGAAGCTTTCCCTTAAACATAAGCTTTGTCCTATATTTTTTCAAACAGTTTATTTCCTTGCAGTGTAGGTCATTCTTAACATTAGGCTAAATTTAGCTGGAGATGCACCAACAGAAAAGACAGACTGCCTCAGAAAATGGAGTCAGGCCCACAGTCACATTGCATGGCCTGGTCAGGAGGCTGGATGCTAATCTATTTACATTTTTATTGACTTTTTCTCAGGGAGCTTGATTAAAGGTAATAAAATCTGAGCCATTTAAATAAAATACCTTGTCTCTAGGAAATTAAAAGTTTACAGTGTGGTATACTCGTGCTGCAAGCCATATATACAACCTGCATTAATTTCAAGGGTATTTCTACCATACAGTGAGGAAAGACTGTAGCCCTAACATCTCAGGCCTTTTGAAGATCTGTACCTGAAACTTCAAAACGGGGGTCTAACCTCTGCTTCCACGAAGGATGGCAGGATTTGTACTTGTTTATGCACTTTGATTTTCAGTTCTTTGTGTATAAATTTAGCTGTGGGTGGGGTACCCTAAGCCAGATTTTTCCCTATATGCTATACATACAGAATGACAGAAAGACATACACGATTCTGTGTTAGATTGACAATGAATTACATTCACTAGCAAATACTGGATCAGATCCATCTGTTTCAGAAATTAGCCTAGCATCAATTTGTTTGTTTGGCTTCATCTGTCTATTAGTTTGGTCAAAATCCCCGTTTTAGAGACAAACTAGCACATACAGAAAGGACCTGCGATACTGTCTGTGCAGGCCTAAAATACATAAATTATTCTAAAAAGTGGAGATATGAAATGCAATTATCAGAAGACCAGACAAAGCTAAATTAAGATTTTTTTTCTTCTGAAAACAAGTTTGACTCTTTCAGTGCATTCTAACAATCTTAGTATATGAAAAATCATCTACCCCTGTACAGTATACTGAAAACAAAATACTTCTTTCTGAACCGCAGTTGTGTTGCTGCATTTGTAGGTGCACTGTATCTTTTCTTTCTGTATATTTTGACAGAATTATGGAAATCCTTCCTGACTGTACAGATTTGTTTTGAAGGGGTACTGGTATTCCTAAAAATTGAGAAGTCTAGCTCCAAACAACAGTCAAAAAAAGAGCATCATCAATCCATTAAACGATAAGGTATCACCCCATTAGACAATGGCTTTTCTATAACCAGTTCATTTTGAAGTCCTGTGTACCTGTAGAAAATGACATCTCTTGGAAAGCCCTTTTATTTATTTTTTTCCCACTATATTGGGTCTGCACTATTCAGTATTTCAGTTATTTCCCTTGATTTATTAGGTCTCTGAAAAAAAAAATCTATGTAATACTCCAAAAACTTACATCTACCACTTAATAGTTCCTACTGGATCTGGTTACAGTGTAAATATTTCTCCACAACCACAGCAAAAGGTCTGCATTGTACAATTAGTGATCCTTATATGGCATTTGCTTGATGATACAAGTTTAGATTCATATGATACCCCTGACTGCCTTTTAAAAATATAACAGAAAATAGTCATAGGAAAGTGTTCTGTACTCTTGAGAAGAGCACATACTGATACTGTTACTCTGAAAAGAGAATTCTAAGTAGATCTGTTCAAATATGAAGAAATGTGAATTGTAATCAATGTTTCTTACAAATGAATACTGCTAATGCATGATCTGGATATGTACTACACAGAGTAAAATACTTAGTTCATTTTCATGTTACTTCATCTCTTAGTTACATGTCAAAACCAACAACAAAAACACCTTCTAAAATAAGAACTTACGTTTCTCCTTCAGGAAAATGAGTCCTATGTTGTAGGCAATGAAAATGATGTGAAGTCTCAACTCAGAGGATGTGAGGGCTCATTCTACACGTGAATTAGAAAAGCACCTGTGTTGCTTTGTCTATGTGCATCTACCTGAGCATCTACTTCACGTTACTCCTCCCACAATCCGCCCCATTTCTTTGTCTAATCTGAGCAACCAACAATAGGATCTATAGAAGTTTAGAAACCTGCGCTGAATGGAGGGGGCGTGATTTGCTAATGAGAAATGGCTTACCTAGTTCACTGCTGAAATCATTACACCAAATGCAGAATTTTGCTCATATTACCTTATGATGAAAGAGAAAGAATGAAGTCAGATGGTGACAAAATATAATAGCTTCACAGTGCTCTGTGAGCATGATGATGAAATTACCTATTCAAAACATAGCATTCTAAATCAATATATTGTTAATGCATACCACTGTTTTTAGAATAAATAGCAAATGTTGTCAGAAGTAACTATGTATTTGAAGCAATGGAAAGAGAGTGCAATTCCTTTTCAAGGTAAGTGTAGAAATCCATTACAAAGCTTATCTTTGCAACTGACCTATAAAAGCTATAAACACATCAAAGGCACTGAGAACATCAGATATAAACTTTAATTCTTTACACTGTCAAAACTCCCATGAAGCCGGTGTCCCAAGATCACAACATTGAGCATGATCAGTAACGGTAATGAACTCCACGACCAGCTTCATTCAGAATTTTTATTTAAATCATGTTACATTTTATTGAGTAATATATATATATATATATTTTAATTAGATGTTGAATGTAAGGCAACACAGTTTTTTAGAATAGGAGTTTTTTGGAGGTTTTTTAATTACAGAAGAGAAAAGTTGTAAAAAATGTGGCTGAAATATATCCCTCTGCTTCAGTACAGCAGCTTTTTTGTTTACAGTGGGCAAGGTAAGAGGTTATACTTGTGTCACAAGCAAAGATGGCTGAAATTTCTTCAAGGTAAAGAAGGTAAAGATTCTAGACTTTCATACCAATTTCAGATTTCAGAGGAAAACATTTTTTATCTTTTTGTCCAGCTCTAGCTATAATGCATTTAGTCAATCATAGAACGATTAGTTTTAGTTAGTGTCTTTTTGATTTTTTAAAATACTTTGTAAAGATGTAGCTCACTGTAAATACTTAATGAGACATCCAGTTATCATAAGCTACTGAATACAGAGGGAATCAAAATGCCAGTGGGTCCCACTGAATGATTTAGCCTTAAGGCTCCTGCTGGTTTTGCTCAGATTCACAGTAGTAGGAGTGGAGAGGAAGAAATAAATAAAACATATTTTTCAGAAAGTAGGTGACTTTGTCAGAGCACTGATTTAAACCATGAAGACTCGTCTCTGATCAGTCCTTTAGCTGATCAGAAGAATATAGTTATGAAGTGAGGCTGGTTAAGAACACACAACACCGCCCCCCAAGTGGCATTTATCAATAAATTTCTGCTTTCCTGTTAACTATTATTGCACCTTCTCTGAAGTTCTGTACATAATTTAGTCAGTGAGTCCCACTGATCTATCTCAGTCACTCAGACATGTTTTTACACCGTTCATTGAATATTTCGGTAGAGGTCTAATCTCATTTGGATTTATTACAATTTATCTTGGATTAAGCATTTATCTGCTAAGGATTATGACCTGTACTATGAGGTACTGATGAAACATAGGAGTTCAGGAACTTCTAAGCACATTAGAATGAATCAGCAATGTTCTTTTTTGACACAGACTTCACACATTATCTTTTTTTTTTTTTTTCAATCAACTCTGCAACATTCATACAGATACATTGAATAAGTATCTAATTTTCATTTAATACAGCCAGTAACCTGGAAAACTCTGAGCATCCAGTAGGAGCAAAGCCGCATTTAATTAGGAGCAGCTTAAAAGATCAGGCCTCAGATCCACATGACTTCATACTCACTGTGCCTTCAACAGTCAGTATAACATTATTCTTGATTTTTTTTAGACCAGTTTAAATGTCTTTCCTTCTTTTTGAACTGTATTTTGGTGTGTCTCTAACCCCACCTTTCTGCATTTTCTGATTTGCACAGCCAGAAGTGGAAAAACAACAAGGACAAAGAACAAGGATAAATTGTTTATTTATTACTTTTCTGGACTTTCAAGATTTTTTTCTTGTTTGAATAGGTTCAAACTGCTTCCTCTATTGATGTACATGGTACTGCACCACAGGAAGCTCAGTGCGGTAATCTCATATGATTAAAAGAAGGTTGGTCTTTGGCTTTAGTTTGTGGCAAAGCCACCAACGTATTCTATAGTCCAACGAGGGGCTTCTAGCTATTTTCATGCTTAATAATTTTGTATATTTATCATGTTTTAGAAATCACATTTTATGCCACTTTAATTGCACAAGAGTTAGAGAATTCCAGTGGCCACTTTAATTTTGCATGTAAATTTTTGTTATAGCTTGGGCTTTTACTTCATGATCATACAGCACAAAGAGCGTTTAAATACCTTGAGGCAGTCTTTGATAATATTGGAAATCAGACCTTGGATATGAAACTGCACAATTTAACATGTTTACGCACTCTTACTAAAGGAATTAGGAAGAAAATATATGATTCATTTCCAGTATACATTTCTACAATTTGCTAAATACTGTCACATTTAGAATGTGCAATTATGTAACAAATGACTATAGGGTAGTATTATTGTTCATTCTGGGGACTCCCCTTGCTAACCAAGGAGTTTACAATATGAATGTAACTGTGAAGAGGTGAAACCTAAGGCTGTAAGAGGACACTAGCTTCTGTATGTCTGAATTCACTAAATAGAGTAATGTAATTTGGTTTTGTTTTTCATGAGAACATTTCAAAATTCGCATTTCTTTACAGTGTTGGGATAGAGCATGTTTTGTTACCAATTTGCATCATGGTTTCTTACCCAATTAATGTTCAGGAACTGCAGATTTATGGATGCCGCAATGTGCATGAAATCATAGCTCATATTTCAGTTTTGCAGAGGAAATATTCAGCTGATGAAAAAACAGATGAAACAGAAGACTGAGAAATGGATGAGCATAGAGAGAATTCATTTACCATAAATAAAAGTATTGATGAATAAGCTGTAAAGAGAAATAAAGACAAAATTATTTTTCAGTACCTTTTCTGTAAAATATCAAATAGAAAACCATCTGGATTCCCAGAAGAGAAAGGTTCCAGGGTACAATGAACTTCTGTACCCACTTTCACATGGGTACTAGTGTGAGGAAGGAAAAAGCGAGTAAAAGGTGTTTTCTGATAATGGGGTACATTTTAGTTGCAGTGGAATTTAGGATCAGCATGTACAGAGTATTGATCCTAAAGTTGCTTCTGAGGTATGAGGATGAGGAGAATATGTTCATTTACTGTTCTTTGTCATCAGCCCAGAAGTGCATATATAGAGTGGCAATTCTAAGGATGAGATGGGTGGCAAAACTTTGAAACTTTGAAAAGACATACTCAGAATCGTAGAGCCATTCAGTTGGAAGGGACCTCAGGAGGCTACCTAGTGCAAAATCCTGCTCAGATCAGGGTCAATGCTAAAATCCAGTTGTACCTCAGTAATGAGCCCAGCTCCATCTTTTTGGTAACCTCTTTGGAGTTGTGGGCAGGCTGGTTTTAGGTACTCTGTAAGCTGTCTCTTCTCCAGACTAAACAAGCCCTGTTTTCTCTGGCTGTCCTCCAAAAGCAAGTGCTCCTGCCCTCTAACCACCTTGGTGGCTGTCTGCTCAACTTTTTCCAGTTTGTCAACATCTTTCTTGGAGAGGGGACCTCTACAAGACTGCACATAGTATTCCAGATACTAAAATAGCCTAATGAATACAAAGTAAAAGGGAATAATCACGTCCCTCAATCTGCTGTTGATAGGCCTGTTGATACAGCAGAGTTTGCTGTTAGCCAGAGTTTCTGCCAGGGCACACTGCTGGCTCATGTTTCATGCACAACATCACCAGGACCCCCATGTCCTTTTCGGCGGAGCTGCTCCCCAACGAGTCAGGCCCAAACTGTACCATTGCAGTGGGTTAGTCTGTCCCAGGGGCAAGACCTTTCATGTGTCCATGTTGCGTTTCATGATGTTGCTGACAGCCCATGTCTCCAGCCTGTCTACATCCCTCTAAATGACAATTCTGCTCTTGAGAGTGCTGGTGGCATCCCCAGATTTGATGCCCTCTGCAAGCCTGACAAAGTTGTGTTCTGTCTTCTCCTCCAGGCCACTGATGAAGATATGCAATGGCATAGGTCTAAGGGTAAGCTCCCAAGAACATCCAGACAGATTTTCACCTGTCTCGCAGTCTGCCCATCTACACTATAATGTTCCCACTTGGATACAAGTATGCAGTGGGAGAGTGTGCTGAAAGCCTTGCAGAAGTCAAGGCAGATGTTATCTATTGCTCTCCCTTTGCACATCTTGCCAATTCATCATGGAAGGCAATTGCACTTGGTCAAGCATGGCAAACCTTGGTAAATCCATGCTGACTAATCTTTCTAGTTACCTTCTCTTCCTTCTCCAGAAATTGCTTCTGAGAATGTGCACCATTATTCTCCCAGAGAAGAAACAGATGCTGACTGGCCTATAGTTCTCTGGATCATCCTTCTTGCCTTTCTTTAGCATTATGGGCTTTTGGGTAGATTTGAGTGTGAAATCGGACTTCCACTTCACAGTTAAGAGATTTGACATAGTCCATAGTTATATGCTCCCTATAAACTGGGACTGAAAAGTCTATAAACAGTTATTGATCTCCACATGCTACTGGGGAAATTTTCCAAGCTCAGTGGCAGCTTGGAAAGCACTGGCATTTTAAAATTATAGATCACTGCTTCACTTTTTTGGCATTTACAATCTTGCATTGTGGCAATGAACGTGTTAGATGTGTGTATAAAAAAACAAACAAAAAAAACCAAAATGCTTTTAGCATTTTAGTATTTTTTGTTTGAGCAATATTAAAGATGGAAAATTCCTGATACAATTCAAAATAATGGTTTTGTTTATTAAAGATCATCATGCATTAAGATGAAGTTGGGATGAGAAAAATGCTTGTTTGTGTGAAAATAATATCTGCTTTCTCAACACAAGCATCTCCTGAGGTTGCTTTGATTCATACCTGATTATGTTAATGACTAAACCAAGTTTTTACTCCTGTTAACACTGCAGAATGCCTACAGTTACAGAAGAGTAAAAAGAATTTTACACCCCCCTCCAATTCCCAAACCCCTTGGCAATACAACTCTCAGTTAATTTTTTATTCTGGAATTATTTACAATAAGGAGGATTGGTTTCAAGTTATTGTCCTGTGTACAGATCGTCAAAGCCTCTGTGGTCAGCCACTGAACTTTCATTATAATTGAGGAAGCGCTGTGCGTTTACCTACAGAAGGGTGCATGTTCCATGACAGGAAAGGGTGCATTTATAATGCGTTAACATGTTATGCGTTAGCCTGTTAACGCATGCTAAAATCACCTCTTTGCTGTTGAAGACAAAATGTTTGGAAATCCCAAGCGTGTTTTGTGCTGCCCAGGGCAGGAAGGACCTCATGCTGTTACTACAGCGATTCCTCCAGCTGATCAAGGATCTGCTGTGATGTATTCTGGGGGATGTTACATACGCCTTGGCTGGAAAGGTGATGTTTTCCATCTATTGGCTGGGGACAGCTGAGAAGGGGAAATGGTGGGAGTGGTGGCTTGGATGATCTTTAGAGAAAAAATAAGGCAAATATGAGTTGAAGATAAGCTCCATAGACTTTTAGGTATAAAACTAATTAGCAAACACAGATCACTAATTTCATAATTGACTGTATTAGATTCCTGCACCACAAAAACACACATTTTAAAAAAGGTTTAAAAACGGACTAATAAGATTAGCTGGCTAATAGAGTTTTAAGGCAAAAAGTATGTCATAGAAAATACTGTTAAATCTGAATCTGGAAAGAGGAAGCAAGCATCGCAAACAATAGGCTGCTTTGAACTAAGAATTTTGAATACAGACTTAAATTGCTTAAGAAACAACAGATTTTACTTCATTTCTGTGGCAGCATCAGTTCATCCACAATCTCTCATGACATGAGATATGTAAAGGTATCTTTATTTTGCCTTCTCAGCTTCTTTTAGGGCATAATTTGTGATTACTTATCTAGAATTAGGAGTACAGAGACTGTTTCAAATGCCTCTTAAAATATGTGGTATTGCAAACAACGGATATAAAATGAGATTCACACACATAGCTTTGCTGGTGGCCAAGAACTGTGTTGCAATATGCCGGAAATCCAAACATCCTCCTACTCCCAGAGCCTTGCTGACAGATCTGCAACAACTTCTTTCTCTTGAAAAAGCTACATACAGAATCAGAATAAGAAATAGAGAAGCCTGCTTATTCTGAGAAACTCATTTAATTTATAAAATGGAAGGTTAAAGATTCCTCATCAATATGAAAATCACATTTCTTTTTGATAATTTTACAGATTCAGGTAACGCCTAGATTATCTAAAATCCCCCCCAAAACAGAAGGAGAAAACCTTGTCATCCTTGAAAAAGCAACAATGGCAATCCTTAGGATTAGCGTCATCGTTTTCTTATATAGCCATTTAGACCGACAAATCATTCGGCTTCTGCATAAGTACAGGGGTGTGCTTTAATGGAACTTGATGCAGAAATAGAACCTTAGTTCAGCAGATCCTCCTATGTTGAAAAACCAATTAAAAAGCAAACACAAGGGAATAGAAAAACAAGTAACTTTTAAAGGAATGTATTTTTTAAACAGAGAATACTTTGCAAGAAGTGCTCTATTAGATGCTACATATTTTAATTAGCTGTTTATAAAATCAGGTTGACAGTGTCCTTTAATTAGTAGACATTGACTTATTCCACATGTATTATGGCATAGCGAATCTTATTAAGATAAATGTTTCTCTCTGAAGATATGAAAAAAAATCCACTATCATTTGTTTGCCTACCAGATTGCTCACCATCAATACGTCTGGTATTTAAAATGATGAATTTTAGTCACATATTTAATTAGCTAATAGCTGATCTCACTGTAAGGTCTTGATCCTCCTTACATGTGTTCTTTCATCCTGAAAAAGTCTTTGGTTGTATCTTGTTTTTGAAGTTTTCTTTTGAAATTGTCCTTGCTACTTTCAAACTTAAAATGCAGTAAATTAAATTATTAAAAGTAAAAATTATTGTGAAAACATTTAAGGTTTTGAGTATAGTTTTATACCTAATGTTGATTGTAACATATTGCTAGAGGCTATGGATTTTAAAACATTAAAAAATTTTAAAGTTAGTTTTTCCGCTTGGATTGCTGTAGATACTTGGTTTGTGAGAAAATTATGTGCACTTTTAAAGGCTATTAACTAGTTTAAGATTTCTGTGCCTTTGCATACCACTGCTCAGTATCCAGATGTCTCACAGAGTTCAAGTTGTTTGATGGCAATAGTCAGAAAGTACAGCAAATGTACTTTAGCCTATACTGAGTCAAGATAGCTATTAAAAAAAAGTGATGTCTTAATAGTGTTCACATGAAAGACAGTAAAGCTCTTATGGACGTTGTTGGTTTGGAAGAGGACTTTTTGGGAGATACTTTGTTATTAGTTAGTTTTTCATGGTATACAACAAATAGTACTTCTCAATCCCCATGGATTATGTCAGTGCATAGAGTAACATTCAAGAGAAAATATCCCCCTCTCTTCACAGAAGAGGGAATATGTGCCTGGCCTCTAAACCTCTTCTTTTCCCTACAGTTTTCAGAGATGCATCATGCCACCAGTACCAAGAAGATAAGCAAAAAGAAAGCTTCTTTGTTGCGGAGGTTACATTTGAATGGGTTATAGTGTCAGGTGTGGTGCCGCGAGGTAGAAACAGAGCCAGAGATGCTGCAGAAGCTTGAGGCTTTCCTATGAATAACCTGGAGGCAATCTGTGGGGTTTAGGAAAAAGCCAGGCTGCCATCAATCACAAAAGTTCTGAAGAAGCTCTACGAGATGCAGTTGTCAATGAACTTGTAGCTACATGGGTGTGTGTACATCTGTCAATAAACTTGCATTAGCTTAACAAAAACAAATACATAAATCTCTAAAAATATCTGTATTACTTGTAAATGAACTTTCTTTAAAAGGAAACTTTGTGATAATAAGTGTTCATTGATATGAGTTCCTCAGAAACTATTATAGGCCAGACGGCTCAAAATCAGAGAATTTGCACTATGAAAGCAAAGAGCATGAGGGTGCCTAGTGCTTCATAGTGACGAACTAATAATATACTTCAGAGTAGGGTGGAATATCCATCAGGCTGTTCTTGCTGCTTTCAGCTTCCTAACAAACACTGAACAGTAATCAAGCTTCAATCTCTATAGAAAACTGGCTATATTACTTAAAGAAAAAGTATTCTCTGACCTCTGGAGCATGTTATTACTAAGAGAAGGGCATAATTGACTTTTTGGATAGACAATTATTTGTTCTTGCTATTGTCCCATAACAGCATGGTTTATAAACCTTATATCCCAGTCATGCAGGCAAAACTCTGTTACCTTAGCTTGCTGTTTAATTAGCTTTTACAATTGGACATTGTTTATATCCCAATAAATGTTGCCTGAGTAAAGACTTCCCCTTAACCAATTACACCAGATGTTTTTCTGTGAAGGTCCTAATTAAATAGCATCTATTCTTGTGTTTGTTTTAAATCCTGCCTATTGTGTAAATGGCTGTAAGAGTGCAATGCTATACTGGGACATTTTCACTGACTGGTTGCAGCTGCTCCCTTTAAAAGTTTTTGCTTACTGTAAATCTCAAGCTTACCCTGCAAACATCAGGACTTTACATCAGGAAGGTCTTGATGTTTGTGGGGTAAGCTTGAGACTTGGGAAACCAAATCAGTTCTTTGCTCTACAATGGGCTTCTCAAATGATGCAATGTCATGTGTGACCCCTGTCAGGATGGCATAACAGGGTGGCTGATGAGGTTACCATTCTAGCTGTTCAGTCTGGCAGCTTTCAGTACAGAATTTCAAGCAAAGGTGGAATTTACTTGAAAACGCTCCTCTATAGAGAGCATCACGTTGCAGATACTGCACCTGGTTTATGAGCAACTCTGCCACCCATTCTAATTTTGGTACAGTTTCCAGAACGGTCAGCATCAGCTATCCTAAACAGTGCTGTCTCCACTCCTTAATCAGACCCTCAGTATACTTGGACTTCAGCTGCCCTGTGTAATGGAATCTTACTTTCTGACAGGTAGGATTTTAAGAGCTTTCATATTCCGGGTGCTGTTTCTTAAGAGCTGGTTCCTAAGTTGCCACTACTTTTGTGTGTCCTCAAATTACAGAAATAAAATCAGCTTCTATTCTCTGGTATAGCAGTCCCAGTTCTAGGTGAGCCAATGAGTTCCCAAACATATTATTTCAATGCCATGTAAAAAAGAAGAAGAGAGAGACGTATTAGTGGGAACACTGTCTCAATGCCAATCCTTATGGGTCAGAAGATTAAGAAATACAGTAGCCCATCTGTGCTTCACCAAATATCTTCATTTAGAAGATAAACATGGTATGTAATTAAATTTTTTACTGTGTGCTTCCTCCATCTAAACTTGAAATCATTCTAATTTCATTACTAATGACTTCATTTTGAAATTATCCTTGATTTTGAGATGCATTAGGTAGTAATTACATTAAATAATTTGTGCAGTTTCTTATCAAATACATACATTCCTGGTCATTTCCTTAAGATCTTATTTTAATAATTTTTTCTTCTATAGGGCCACTAAATCAGGGAGAAGGAGGTATAGAATCATAGAATCATAGACTCTCCTGAGTTGGAAGGGACCCACAAGAATTATTGAGTCCAACTCCTGGTTCCACACAGGACCACCCAAAAATCTGACCATGTGACTGAGAGTGTTGTCCAAACGCGTCTCGAACTCCGGCAGGCTCAGTGCTGTGACCATTTCCCTAGGGACCCTGTTCCAGTGCCCGACCACCCTTTTGGTGAAGAACCTTTTCCTAACATCCAACCTGATATTGGGGTAGAATGTTTGCATGCTGTGAAGGTCTGTGAAGCTAGAATGCAGAAGAAGATATAATGGATGCAAACTTTAAAAAGTTCATGTACTTTTTTTTGCAGACTCTATACTTACGGTTGGGGACAGGTGGTAGAGTGTGATTATGTCTTACTGAATATCCAGTTCTTAGCATTGTTGGTTATAACAAGGGAACAAATTTGGTAATCAAAGTGTTCAGGAATACCTAGAATTTGATATTACCTGGACAAAATACAGAGAAATTAAAGAAAACATGCTGTATGATTTATATCTTGAAACACATAAAATAGTGATTTTAAAATGTTATTATGAACATGGTCTTGGTGTAATTGATTCTCCAATGACTCTGAAGCCAGATCTTTACCTATCTCAAGGTGGTCAGGCTGGAGTCTGCATGGGGGCACTAATCCCTGATTATCTTGCTAACCATCGTCATTTACCACATTGTCCTTAGAGGCATAATGTCCTTTTTCACTTGAGTTCACATTATTTTGCCATAGCAGATAGTATTTAGGATTATATTAACCAGAGAACATTACTTCCTGTACTCTTGAGGGATGGTGGTTGGCTTTGATAGGCCCCATATTTTACTTTACTCTGTACCCTGGATTCCAGGGGGAATGGCTCTGACTTGCTATTATCCTGTTTCTAAGCTGTTTGGAGTGCTGCTATGGGCTTGCGTTTTCTTTATTGTACTGTTATTAAGGCCAATATTGATAATATTTTGCACTAAAAGGACTTCTTTTGGTGGCATTGCATGACTTATGGACTAATTGGCAAACCAAAAGTGTTCCTGCACAAGTACAGTACGAAAACAAAGCGCAAGGTGAACTAGGACCTTGATGGCTGACAGTCTTGAACCACTTAGTGCACTGATCTCAAGCCCACATGTGAACTTAACGACCAAAGGCAATCTACCTGCAGCCTTTGAATTCATTCCTTGGATTCATTTAAAATAAAATAAAAAAAAAAGAACATTGTAAGCCCACATGGGTTACATTGGCATAGATCTACTTCACTCCTATGTGAGCACTCATAGGCCTATATGAGAGGAGAAAATGATAGTCCCTTGCCACTTAGCATGTGAAAAAAAATCCCAGGGAAGACAAGTGCACATTAGGGTGAGCCAGCTGTTTTCCATGATCTGGTAAATTTCACAAATGTAAAAACTAAAAATGGCCTTTCTGCACTGGGATTTTATCATGTATTTGTTGCCATGCTTTAGCTAACATAAGCTGGTTGTGGTCTAAGGTAAATTCCTCCAATTTCAGTTTACCTTCTCTCTCCCAGCTGCTACATGTAGTGATTGTCTCACAGTGATTTGCTGCTCCTTTTTCTGTGCCACTGGTACCTTAAGGAATGATAACTAAAACAAAAACCATGAATTTATTTAAAGAATATGGAACTTAACATGATTTCTAAATCCATTATGAACTCCCCTCTAAAGAATTAAATTCAGTTGGGGGCCCAATAATTGCTGTTTCAGGAAAGCAAGCAATTGTTCAGTCCACCCCAAATTAGGTCCTGATTCTACCTCTCATCTTTCCAGATGCTCACTAGCTACATTAAAAGAATTTTACTCAACTGAGTAGACGCTAAAAATGATAAAAAGATACAAGAGAACTGTAGAGTACATAGAATCTTAAAACGCAATGCCTAAAATGTATCTGTATATATAAATATAGGGCACAGTCTGGAAAATGTCCATAGTAATACAGATTCATGAAAAATTAATATTTAGATTTTAACTACCTTTCAATAAAGACATGAAAACATCACACAAGCATATATTTCAATTTCAAGCATAGGTGTAGTAATCACTTCCACCAGGACTGTATCAGAATCATGTAAAACCCTTGGAAACATCAGCAAAGTACCAGAGTATACATTACACTTCAGGTTTGAAAATTCCTCAACTCTCTTGATCCACATGTTCAAATGCCAAGAGAACTGACTCAACCCTTCATCCTTCCCAGATAAAGTGCACTTTTCTTGTGTACATGTGTATACCCTTCCAATGGGAACTTAAAAATGAAGGTTCTTTATTTCCGGAAAATAATTTTAAAATATCGATCTTGTAACAATAAGGATTTGCTCCTGTCCTTGGGTAACATTTCTTTTTCCATTCTGCACCCAAGTGCCTGGCACTGACCCTTCCCTTGGATTTCTCTCCTTTCCTCGTCAAATGCAGGGCATAAACTCACACCGGCCACCGACCCCTCGCCAAAGCTCTGCACCGCTTACAGGGGTAGTGAAAGAGTAAAAAAGTATGCTTGAGAAAGTGCTACCCTGCTTTTACAAGTTCAAAAGTGCTTGTGGAAGAGTGGAAAAGAATCCCGGAGTTGCAAGTTGCTCACCTTCTGTACTCAGTATGGTTGAAATTTACTGATTGGGTTCCTTCAGGCTGACAGTTTCCCTGTGTAATTACACAATACCGATGCACATCCGTGAGGACAATCATTACGAACAAATAGTTCAAAATATCCATAAAATGTAAAATTAAAAAATATTTTCAGGACTGAAATGAGATGTTGCTTTGCCTGCATGGGCACAAATTGATCCAAGTTTTGTGGTCATGATGTCTCAGGTTTCACATCAGTTATCTCAGCATAACTTTTAGATTATTTCTGAAGTCATGCATAGAATGAGGGGAGACACAGTCTGACCTTTCCAGACTAGCTTCATTTAAAATTTTCCTATGCTTAGAAATAATACAGAAAAACCCAAGAGGTAATATTATTTTTGTATAGAACATCTAAAGATATACTAGGCATGTTCAGAATACATTAAAGATACCGTCCTGACATAAGACATTTACAATCTGTTTTTATACATTATATAATAATAAGAACAGTAAATGCTAGGGAACAGAAAGAGTGGATTGAGTTTAAAATAATAAGATTACAGCATTTCTCTAGTATGTATGCATGTTTTAAAATTCACTTCAATTTTGCTACCTCAAGCAAGACTTTGATTTTTCATTTTGGCTCTTTTTTTTTTTTTTTAATCAGATTATCAGATTTTCTGTCTGAATCCAGTAGACCATAGCATTCTGGCTAAAAACTCTGNGATTTGGACTGTACCTACTACTGTGTTTTCACAGCCAATGTTGATGACGTGTTTCTAGCAGAAACATTGTCATGGCCTTTTCTGTGACAGAAGTCAAAGTTGAAGTACCTATATTACATGTATGCAAATGCATGCACTCTTCTACACTGGGAAAATGATACAAAGGAAGTCCTATATGATTTCTACATAATTACACCTGGATTTTTAAATCCCCATTTTGAAGAACATTACCGTATCATACACCATACCATACCTGGGGTGTGTGAGATGCATGCAAAACTTGTGCATTAATACTCTAACTTTTCATTCTCATCCAGCCTTAACAGTCACTTAAAAACAATTCATGAAAAATCAGTAATGCACCTTAGTGGGTTTTTTTTGTTACATAAAAAAAGTTTTTTTTTTTTATTTGCCAATTTTTTAAACACTCTGATACTATCAGGATTTTAAAATCAGATTTTTATTTTTTTTTCCTGGAAGATCTTTGAGGTTTCGGTAGATATATATTGACAGCAGCCACCTCTAGTTGAACCGAAAGTATTGAATACATAATGCAAATCAATCCATCTTCAACATATTTGAATTATCCTCATGTTAAAAAAAAGTGATCAGAAATCTTTTTTCCTTTCAGTCTTTGCTCTAGTGGTATTATGTTTTCTTATGTTTTTCAGTAGCCATATAGTCTTGTGGGCTGCAACAAAAGATAAACAAAACAATGGAATATCTAATATTTTAAATACAAGCAAGAATAAAAAAAGAAAACATACTCCTCAAGTCCCTGTAGACTATAAATAAATAAAGATAGCACAAATCCGTATTTAGAAAAATAATTTCTTTCTCAATATTTGTAATGGAGTTGTCAGTCACATTAATTTTTATGTAAATTTGTCTAAGCTGATGAATCATAACTGAATAACTGCTTAATCTTCCTGGTTTTGGCCAGCATTTCCATTTGTATTTCCATTATCTCAATTTATTTTTGTTTATATAATGTTTTAAGAGTCCACTCCAGAACCCATACCTAACACAGCAAAAAGAGGGGGCCTGCTTCAAGTCACTTTCAGTCCAGCACAAGAAGTGGATGCAAGAGACAGACAGAAATCAGAATAAGACAACACTAGTCACCATGACAGACAGTAATCTTGGCACACAGCTGACTATTCATTATCATTCCTTCAGTAGACATCACAGCATAGGAGACTTTTAGGGAGGGATTTGAAGGAGGAAAATTAGGTGAGTGGGAGTGAGAAGCAGCAGTGAGGGAAAGCATGAAGGTGCTGGTTTGAAAATGTAACAAGCAGAGAGTTATTACTGAATGAAATGTGTGGGGGGAAGACATTGATTTCTCTATAGGATATTAAAAGATGATAGGGTGGGAATAAGCTGTGAAGAGCCATAAAAGTGAAGGAGCTTTTGCTTGCTAAGATATTGAAGGAGGAAGGATGCATTGAAATAAGAAATATGGCTGAAGGAATGAATGTGAAGATAGCCAGGGCATCAGTGTTTTGCAATGGTGTTCTGTTATTCTCTGTTGTTTTGTGATGTCCAAAATTAGATTATTAGCTTTGGAAGGGCAGTGACCAAAGACATCTTGTAATAAACAGCACCCTAACATCTTTTCAGGTACTCTAAAAATGTGTAAATAAAAATGAGCAAGTGCTTCTCCCGATCACTCTCTCCCTCATTCTTCATTCCTTATTCTTTAAGTTACACCACTCAGGTATCTTCCTCTTTTCAAAAGAACTTTCTATATGAACTTTCCAGTTCTTCTCTCTAGTCAAATTAGCTTACTGTTTTTGGAAAGACTGCATATCATCTATATTTAACACCATTTCAGCTTGGTGAGGTGACTATAACATAGCATTAAACTCAGACTAAAAAAAACCCCGAGTGTGGCATTTCTAGGTTTTTCAAGTGTGTTAACTCAGAAAAGCTAATTTGACTGAAAAAAAGTGCTTTTCCCCAGATGTCTTTGATTTCAATACACCTTCTTGCAGGTATTTGAGTTAATAGAATGGCAGTTGGATGCAAATGACCTTTGGATTCGTATTTGTGGTCACCATAGAAGGGAGTCTCTCAGAAAAATGTGAATAAAGAGAAGGTCATATGAAGAACTGATATGGAAGGTTTCTCCACAGGCACTTAATTCTCAGAAATTTACAGATGAAAAATGCTATATGAGTATTAATAGATAGGAATGAAATATGGATGAGTGGACACTAAAGCTGGAATAGCAAGTAGAAAAAAGGGGATAGGGGACTTGGGGACATGATAAAAAAACAGACTAGAGCTGCAGACTTGGACAGAACTATGTAAGACCTAGACAAAAAAGGAAAGTTTAGATAAAAGAATGAACAGCTGAGTATTACGAAAAATTATTTTAAGGGCTGGGACATGGCTACCAGGGAACCTAAATATAAGGGGTTGTAACGGACAGGATAAAACATGACCAGAAACAAAAAAGTGTCCTAACTACTGAGACAGATATGGTCTGTATCTTCTCATAGACAAAGAGAAAGCCAGGCTTGATAACAGCTAGACAAATAAAGAGGAAAAGAAGCAATCAGGTTAGGTCTGTAGTTTTTGTGACAGACAGGCAGGAGGTACTGTAATGCACATACATGGAGAGATTACAGAAGAGAACGTAAAGATGTTTTTGTCTGTGTTAAGCTTGAATTGGTGCTGATGGTGTTTCTCAATGGATATGGAGAACATTTAATATAAACAATCAGCCACGAGGTCTGAATGGACAGAAGAGAGTACATGCAGCATATTCTGAAGAGAGGTCTCCCAGGATCATTTGCCAAGCAACGAACAAGGCCTGGGTGATCTGCTAGCCTGGGGAAACACTATGAGGGAGAGGATGGGGCGGGGTGCTCACCGTAGTTCACTGTCAGCAGTGAGACAAATCAGCCTTTGCAGTATCCTAGTGTCCATTCATAGCTGATGAAGGCTGAAGAGGTCAAAGTACAGAAATTATTTTCCAGAGCTCGAATCTGTATGACCCTTGATGACTTTTAAATGCTGGCAGAAAGCAAAGAACAATAACCATGCTCCAACAGATCTTCTAACCCCATCACAAAGCCTCCCTGGTGCACCACGTTAGACAGGTATTTCATCAAGTCATTGGCACAGGAGTGTGGCTATATTTGAAAACTTGTGACTGTGGATATAGTATGGAAATATACTTAAGAGTGAAAAGAACTAGATGAAGGAAAGAGTGCCACTGCAAAAGAAAGAAAACAGCAGAAGAGAAACTACAAAACAGATGCTGCAAAAATAACCAGAGAAGTATGAACTGAAAGAAGAATGGACAAGGCTGCAAAAGGCAGGGAGAAACAGAAAAGAAGAGGAAGCAACAGACCCTACAGAAAAGTCCAGGTGTGTAGAACCCACATGTACTACCCATGTGAGTCTTGTTAAGAGGAGTTGCACTGGAGCAGAAAAAGCGCATACCCAATAGGAAGATAGAGATGTTTAAATAACAGCACTTTAGATGGAGAAATATACAATTTCACTTGCCTTGAGTTTTAGGCTTGGAGTGTTTTACTAACTGGTCATTGGTCTCTGTGAAGTGTTTACGTTAATTTACTAGCTGTAAGTAAACAGACACATAAATGTTTACATAGCCATAAACACAGTCCTGCCTGTTTCCCCCCATGTCCGTCCATGTACGCAGATATATATGATTCTAGGACTTGATGCTTGCACTTGTAACACCATGCTTGTCCGATGGCTAGCCTCGCTTCTGTGAGCGTGGAGTTTGTCTGCGCTGAGGACGTATGATGAAGCTTCCATCTCAGACTTCCATTAGTGAGACATGCACGATCAGACCCAGCACGCCGGGTCTTTTGGGAAACACACACATAATTAGCCCCTTTGCACCAAAGACTTCACTGCTGTATTTGCCACATGGTGAGTGTCACCCAGTGGGCCTACGAACACACACACACAGAGGCAGGCAGAAACCCTCCCGTCCCCAGGAAGCCTCACTATATCTGCCATATGGTCAGACTCACCTGCTAGGTCTGGGGGAAGGAAACAGACGGGTAACACACACACACACACACATAATGAAGCTCCCCACTG
>VXAA01004871.1:777361-824876 GCA_013399115.1 Anseranas semipalmata
GGGTGGGAGGATGACAACAAATATGGCGGAGAGGAGCAGGACGGCAGAGACGGGTCAGTGCCGGCCGCAGTCGCCTGGGCGGGGGGAGAGGGGAAGAGACCCCCTTCTCCAGGGGGCGAAGGCGAGGGGCTTCTGGCAGGAGAGGGAGGAGAGGGCCTGCCTCGCTTGGAGCGCGGGGGACGGAGCCCTTCTCTCCGGGGAAAGGGAGGGGAGCGCCTCCTGGCCGAGGGCACTGAGGTGGAGAAGGGGCCCGGGGCGGGAGCCCGCTGCCCAGGAGCTGTGGAAGGAGGGGAAGGCCCTTTATGTGGAGGGATGAGGAGGGATGAGAAGCACCTTCCAGGGGGCGAGGTGGTGTGGGGAGTGCCCCTTCAGGCGGGGAAAGGGAAAGAGCCCTAGGCTCTCCAGCCCTGTCCGAGGGGGGAGCCCTGTCCGAGCGAGAGCCCCCCACCCAGGACCTGAAACTCGGGGGTCAGCCCCGGCTGTGTGGAGGATGACGCTGCTGGTGGGGCAGCCCGCACCACGCACCGTCCTGCCCGCACAGGGGCAAAGGTGGTGGTGGTGAAGAGCAGAGCAAAGCGGTGGTGGACAGGAGTTACCCTCACACAAGAAACCTTGACCTACTTTTATCTAGAATGGAAAAAAATAATACGTGAAGACGTGGGGTTGGAACCGAAACTGCATCACAAGGCTGATGGCTTGGGGGCTGACCCACAGGTGCTGCTTGACCTGGCCCTGGAGCCGTAAAGAACCTGGAGGCTGCAGAGGCACAGCCTGCCGCACGCCTTGCATATCACACGCGCTGTTCTGTCAGGGTCTCTCTAGCGGAGGTGCCAAGTGTCATTCTTCCTATTCAGGACTTATTAACAATGGCTCTGGCTGTGTGTGTATGAAGATAAGTTTGTTGGTGAAACTCAAGTTTTGTGTTTCTTCATGAGTGATAAGAATCCTCTAGGTGCAGGGGTCTTTCCTATTGTAACAAAACACAGAGAAGGTCTTTTCCACCCCACAAGAAAACAAAAGCCCCCCAAATAATTTATGAAAATTAAAGTTATTAACATTGTGAGGATGAAACAAAGATAATGACAGTTTTTCTGAATATTTAATATCCCACAGCACCATACATAAATTATCTAGCTTCCTGGACCAAAAGCTCATTTTCCTTGCCTGCTGTGTTAGCTGCTGTGCATGTGCTTTTCTGCCTCAGAAGTGGCTCCATGTATAATGAAGATGCATTATCCATAGAACTGACTTTGGATTTTTGGACCTTTCAAGGTGAAAAAACGTAATAAATACGTGAAATGCTCTTGTACTCTGGAGAACAATACCACGAAGGCTATGTCTGAATAGATTGGCCTAAGGTTCTTGAACTCCCTGGCTGTTTCAAGCTTGCTGTTTATGAACCCCTGAAACCACACCGAGAAGTTTATTATACATTAAACTTGTCCACGAGGCAGGTGGTTTGTTTCATCTGCTGTGCAACACTGTGCTAAACACAGCTGATCGTCTCTGACTGCACCATGGAACAGGGTATGCATCTCCAGTGGCCATTTGACTTTGTCAGCTTTCCTACGGACTTCATCCACCTATGCCTATGTCTTTGTCAGTAACTTTCTATAAAATGTGATAGAACTTTCCCACTATTTCTGTATTAGTGCATAAAGTTACTTTTATGTTGTGTTTATGTTCTTTAAATCTGCAGCCTTACAGTATTTGCTTTTTATTTTTAACCTTGTCATGAACTTGTTCACATCTGTCCATTTCAGCTAGGTAATTGGTCATTTTCTCATAAATGTGTCAGTTCTGTGAGCTTCTGCTGAAATCATGTTTTGTTGCATTTTCTGATAAGTATCCATTTACATTTTGCAGTGCCTGTCTAGCCATTTTGCAGCTATAAGTTGTGGGTCCTTCCTGCTTGGAGAAACCAGATAAGGAATTAAAATGCAAAGAGCCACAAAGATAGGAAAAAGACACAAAATTTTCAGAGATCAATGGGGCTTGGGAAAACTGAGTGAAACAAACGTATGGTCATGTCCCGTTTTTAAGAAAGCGCGTAGGAGGTAGGCTCTGGAAAAAGTTTCCGGTTTTCCCCCTTAAACTTTAGTTTTTGTCACTGTTTGATGTGCATATAATGTAGCTAGGGAATGTTCTTTCTCATGGTGCATCCTGGCTACTTCATGCTATGTCAGATCTGGACCACTCTTGTGGAGATCCAGGAGTCTAGCTCTGGAACCTGCATTTTACACACATTTAAATTTTTCTGTGTGCATGCAGGGAGAACAAAGCCATTACAGAAGGACTGAATGTTGTTCAGACCATGTAAGTTGATTTAGCCAGTATGACTATCTTATACTTGCTGTTGCATATTTGCAAAAACACCATGTTTTTATTCCTGGATCAGAAAACGCAAATAATAGCTAAGTCTTATCTTCCCATTTTGAAATACTGTTATTTCTAATTTTCAAATGAGAAAACTGCATTACAGAGAGATTGACGGTAACTTACACTTTATAGCAACACAGATTACTGTTATGGAAGTGCTATTCTTCTCCTTGTTTCCTTATACACATCTAAGATGTTTTCAATCCTTCTAAAGTCTTAACTTTGAAAATGTGCTGTGTCAGGAGGTTCTGTATATTAATTATACTTTATGGGAAACATACCTTTTCATGTACGAATTTTGCATTTCAGTTTTATTAGTATCTCCTTACTCTAATGTTATAGGAAAGTAAATGTGTTAATCTTTCTTACACTGGTCATTATACTTCTTGTCTCCATATTCTACAAAATACTTCAAAAGAAAGACTGCTCTCAACTCTTACTGTACTGTTATACTTAGCATTATTTTCTAGCTCATGGTTTAAGCCAATCTGTGTGTTTCAAATGAGATTGAGATTTAATATGGAAGGTAGATTACTTCACATCTGTCTACTACAGAGTTCACATTCTGGTACTATGCACTCTGGACTAGGCAGACATCTGGTCTAATCCATTAAAATAGTTCCTGTGTTCTGATGTTTGGCTAGAGTGCTGCAAAACATCTTGTTTTATCCTGGATTAATCAATCATTTTCCCATTGCAATTGGCTCCTTATTCTTAGCTGGTTTCTCTGAACTGCTCAAATCAGCTTTCTGCAATAAGCCGTAAGTTTGTCTGCTTCCCTGGTTGGGTTCTTCTTGTTGCAAGCTTGGGATCCAAATTAAAAGCCACTTAATCTTCACTAATGAAGTCTGCAGGAGAATGAAAGGGATTAAGACTAGTTAGTTACTTTCAGGTGCTTCTTGGTTTGCCTTCCTGATGCTCAGCTGACCTTGATGTCTCACACCTTTAGAAATACAGGATATAGAAAGACAGCCAGCTTAGTTAAGTTTCTTCAAAAAACCCAACATTATTTTTCCAAATGTGTAGCAAGGATGATCTTATTAACTTGTCTAAGGAAGGCTTAGGAATAGGTCAAAGTGAGTACAGAATGCCTGTATTAGGTATTTTTTTTGACGTGTGAACCACCCTCTATCAAGCTGTGATGTTAAGAAATAATGGTGTAATCATTTTGTCTTTCTGATAAGTAGGAAATGAAGATCAGCTGAAAGTATTTAACTTTTCAGACATGGATCCAGCTAAAATTTGACTAGCTAGTGCATTCTTCCTGAGTTACTGTTCTTTTAGGGATCTGCATTACCTTCAGAAGACTTGCTTCTAGAGGCCTGGCTGGTCAGAGGGTGCAGGTGATCTCTGGGTACTCTAATAGTTGACTCTCTGGGGTAGCTGTATATTAGCCTGGATTGGCAGTTCTAATATATATTATTCTACAGTTGCAAGTCATTTTGTGGATATTAGTATTTCTGATATTTCATTGAGTTGTTGTTGCTGAAATAACAGTGGAAACAAACAAACAAAAAAAAGACACTTACTTGCAGTACTGGACAGGATATAAATATATATCTTGAAACCAAAGATCGTTGTTACTGGGACAAACAGATTTCTCAGCTGGGTGAGTAGGTGTTTCATGTTCATTTACGTGTTGTGATAGTTACCATGCAGAGCCATGTTAACTCACATTTCATATTAAGAACGGTAAGTGTTTTCAAAAGCATTTGCAGTCGGGCTGGCTTGGGTGCTGGGCGGACAGCTTTAAACCAGTGCTGAATGCTGAAACCCCACACAAAGTTTTGGTAGTAATTAAAATTTCTGAAATACTTGGGGTTGAGATCATTGTTTCAGAGGTCTGCGTGTGTAAATTCTGCAGTGCTTTCTAACTGATTTTAATGTGATAGTGCTGAGCTGGACTATTTTGAAAGAGACCTTTTTATTATTCATTCTAAAAGAATAGTTATTCTTTTAAAAATACTTAATCGCATATGGTATGAATGTGTTCTAGTATCAAGAACATACTGCTTTCTTTTAGGTGGCAGTAGTTGTTAAATAAAGAGCTGAACTAAATAAGACAACCAGTTCTGTAGTCAATGTATTTTTTTCTTTAAATATAGGCCTTATGGGTAACTAGACTCTCTCACTCACCGGCTTTGTCATGAAGAAATTTAAAATAGGAGAAATCACCTAATTATTTTAAGAATAATCTTTAGGTCTTTAAAGTAACACTGAATGTCACTGGTATTTCTGGTCTCCTAGGCAAATTTAATTTCTTAAATTGAATTATCCTTTCTTAAATTCCTTCTGAATGTTGAAGTGTATATAAACAATATAGCTTGTTTCCTAATCTACACAAATACGTAGCTTTGCAGTTCACCAGCCTGTACGCATAGCTGAACTCCAGTGCTGGGGAAAAGAAGTGCAGCCTTCATGGTGAAAGAGATCTGCCTCCCGTATCCTCCTATCATCAGGAAAAGGTTTCAAGTCAGTGGAAAACTGTAATGGTACTGGGCCCAGGCTTGCAGATGTTCCCACACCATAAAGAGCTATTTGCAGTTGTTTATGAAATGCTGCAGGATGTATTTGTAAACAAATTCAAAACGTGTTTTGTTCAACAAACACATTTGCCAGAGCTTACTGACAGCATGGGTACATTTTAGCTTAAGCAGTTCAAAGTCAAAGGGATATTAGAGAGGTTTATTAGTAAGTTTGAAGCGCTCTAAGACCATTAACTACTTCAGTTTTTACTGCTTAAGTTGGAATATTTACTGAAGTAATCTATAGAAATTAATAGTAGTTGCTGCAGAAAAATAATATAATAGTCATTGTACTATGTTGCTGCTAGACTGATACTCAACTTATTTCCAACTTTTTCGGTTATCTAGTGGAAACAATCCCCACTAGAAGAATTTGCTGAAGAAGAGCAGCTAATATATTTTTTGGTGCTTATAGCTTTGATCATGTTTCTATTGCATAATTTGCCAAATAAGGAGACCTGAGAAATATTAATGAAGGCTTTGTACAGCCAGAAGATATAATTTCAGAAAAAGAAAGAGAAACAGCAATGTGTTGGGTATTCCAGTTGCCACCTCTTAATGGTTTACCGTTTCCTAGCCATATTTCAAACAGTTTTTCTTTGACAAATAATCAAAGCTTTTGAAAGTTACTTACCTCAAGCCTCCCAATGTTTTTTCTTTCAGTGAAGTTCAAAGCACCCTATTAATTATTAGCACTTGTGAGAGGAGGTTTTTGAATTTATAAAAAGTAAAATGAGACATATTGAGAATTTTAAAAGCTTTTATACTGAAATTTGTAAAACAAGTTTCTGCAAGTTTCTTTAGTGTTGCTGCCACTGTATTTCCTAGGCGGAAGTCTCATGCAAAAAAACAACAATAAAATAAATAAAAACAACAACAACAAAAAAAGATCAGCCTCAAGATGCATTTATATGGCCTACATAGCATTTGTTTTTTGAAGTTGAACTTTATAGTTATGAAGCTCATTAATACAGGTTTTAAATTCAGCTTGCTGTGTTAAAAGGTAGCTGGCTTGATCTCCACATGGGGCCACCGACAGGACTGTGAAACTTAGGTCTGCAGGACGAGCCCAATTACCAAATGGGATACCTAATTACGATAGCTGTTATCTTTCACAGAAGAACTGGACAACTTGTCTACACTCAGGCCGTCTTCCTTGCTCCTGCTCCACTGTCCTCCAGCAGAACCTGCTTAGGTTCTGAGCAATAAAGTGAAAGGACTGTGTACTCTTTTTTTTTGTTTTTTCTTTTTTTGAAAAGAGCTAGGATACCCCAATAACAGAAAACACCAAACTCTGGGTAAATGAGGTGCTACAGGACCTGGAGTGGAATTTGGTACAGATATTTACTGCTGTCACTCAGATCCAGCAGTGCCGCCGCTGCTCAGCAGTGTTGCTGGGGGATGCAAACTGGCTCCAGCAGACCCACCTGGATGTTTGGACCATGCTACATCACTCTTGTTTCCAGAGGATGAACTGTGTTGCCCTTTTCCAGAACTGTGTGATTCTATAGAAACCAGCTCAGATTTCTCAAGTAATCCCCAAAAGTAGTTGGCATGCAGAGCCATGACACAGCATTGCTATGTTTAGATTATATTGTACCTGAGATAATAAGTCTTTCCAGACTCAAGCTGTGTCTGCAATTAATCTACAATAGAGGTAAACCAAATTACAAGCAACTGAGGGTTGGCTATAGGTACACATTTATGCATCCATAACCCACTTGCCCTGTCACGTTGTCTCTGAAACTCCTCATTTTCTTGACGTTGCCACAGAGGCCAAGTTTGTCATTTAAGAGCTTTGGAGTGCTGTACTTTTTTTTTTTTTAACCTTAGATTTCTAAATGTTTTTTTTTTTTAAAGCAATTTTACTATTTGTATGTCAGATGGTTTGCAAAACTCTACCAAAATAATAATCACAATTCTGATTTCGTTTTGCCACAAACTGTGCAAATTGAAAGATGTGGACTTTAGTATTAAATCTGGGGCCCTGATTCTGCAAATGTCTGTAGATGTTAAATTGTTTTTTTTTTTTTTATGTGACTACTTTCATGAATAAAGCTATTCATGTGTGTATGTGTATAGTAAAGTGTTTCCCTGATTGATTCTGGTTTAGCATAAGTAACATATTAAGATTAGAGATAAAATTTATACATTGTGATATGTATGGTTTCTAATACACATATCTGTCCCTGTTTTCGCAGTATGTTTGACTGGCTGATTTCAGAGATTTTCAGTGGCAAAAATCAACCCTCAAAAAGGATGTGGGAGGAGAAAATAGTTGTTTTAAAGTACTATTATTATTACTTAAATAAACTATCTGACTTTATTTCACTTACTTGCTAATCCACAGAGCTATTTACGTAACAGTGGCTCTCCCATTTGCAAGTGAAAACAGGCAAGATTTCACTTACACGTATAGTTGCATAATCACCTTGAAAAATGTGTTGATTTTCAATCTCTACAAAAGCAAGAGGAACGTCAGTTCCTGTGAAACACTAGAGCAGAACAGCAGGAATCCATTCTGAAGAAAGTCCAACTGGATTCATTACAGGTTTGCTGATGTGTTTCCATTTGCAGTAAGCAGTGAAGTTACTGTATGATTACAGTAAACTTTAGAGCTGGGTAACACCTATCAAGTGGCTATCATATTTTCATGCATGCAACGTGCGCATGAGATAGCATGCACTTGATTGATGAAATATTCCTCAAATAACCTATACAAATCTAAAGGCAGTGGTTTTTTGTTTTTAGGGGAACTCTCCATGTAAAATAGGATTGAGACAAACTTGCCTCTCAAGATACTTACCTGTATCTGCAGTCTGTAGTACTGCTGAATCACAGCTGCTTTATGCTACACGGAATACCAGTATATCTGCTGATTATTTTATTTCTAAGCAGTAACCAATAACTAGTAATTTGATCTCAGAGCTTTGTGTGTGTAAGACTTCCAGTAGGTAGAATTTTGGTTTGTGTTCTGAATACTTGAAATAATTTGTATGCATTTCATATTCCTATAAATATTGTATCAACTTAGCATTTGCTTAGTTAAGACTGCTGAATATGGTGTATTAGTTAGTAGTGTTCTGTGTAGTTAAATTCCTGTTACTACGTTGCTGATGTAAGAGAGTGAATGGATCAAATCTGCTTTGCAGACATTTTTATATTAGAAACAAACCTTTTGCTCCACAGTCCTTATATCAAAACATTAGATCATTGGGGTGTTTTATTTCATTCACAAAGTTATGAAATTCTAGATTATACTGAAGTGTTTATTATCTAAAGAGTAATTTCAGCTATGTAAGTGGGCAATGCTTGGGTGGAAGAAATTCTCAGTGGCTTAAACTTGCTTTTTGGAATGGACTGTTTCAGAAAGTAGAGGGAAAGACATTATTCTCAACTAAGAAGTTACAGGAGTTGTTTCAATGATTAATTATAATTATGACAGTAATTAATAGTGCAATTAATTTCAACAACCTTGGGGAAAAATTATTCCAAAAGTAGTATTAAAATCCCCAAATTATTTTAGATGCATTCTAGTTAAGAAGATTTTAGCTCCAAAGTGAAGAAATTAACGTCTTTCCTGATGTATCCAAGACTACTGTTGATTTGACTGACAGAAGACATTCCTACTGCTAAATGAAAAGTGATCAGGAAGCAAGGATAAAACCATATTTCTAAACTACACACATTCAAGAGCCAAGGAAAAATAGAAATTCAATAGAACTAGGACAAATAAAATAAACTTTGACCTTTTGAGAAAGCTGACATAAACCTACATCTCTGTTGTATCAGGAATAATTATCACCTGTTGGGTCTTCTTCAGTTTCCCAGCTCAGAATCAATTGGTTTCCTAAAGAAGAGAGGCACACAAAGTTGTGTCTCTGACATGTCAGAGACGCTCGCTCTCATGACTTACAGAAATTTCAACTTTACTAGGTATTGAAGGCTACATAGTCACGGATCAGAATCATTGCGTTGTTTGCTACACATTAGATGTTTCAGTTTAGCTCGCCTCAATGTGAGTTATTTTTAATTCAAAGATTTATTTTGTCATGACTTCTGTTAGTTATGCTGTCATTAAAAATAATTTTAATTATGCTGTTGTCTTAGGAAAAATGCCACCTGATAGGCATAGTGCACATTTCCTGGTTAGGATATCATGATCTGGTTGTTGCTTAATCACATGGCTTTCTTGTGCTCTTATATCAGAAAAACTGAATTTATTCTAGAATATATAGTGCAGATAAAAGGGGAAAAAAAAGCCACCGAGGAAGTAATCTTCTTATTGAAAACAATTTTTGCAATAGAGCATGATTTTACTGCGTGGGGCAGAAATGGTCAATGTGTAGCCCATAGGCCAGATCTGCTGTTGGTTTATCAGTGTGAGTATGGATTAAGTATGGTCTGCTTCGTACCTTTGGCGTTGAAATTAAAGCTTGATCTGTGCCAACTAGAACTAACCGAATGAACATCTTTTGGCTGGTGCTATTGAGGTTATTCAGAAGTATCTTTTAGTAAGCATTTTGTAGGTAATCATTCTGCATTTACAAACCTTGCCAAAGAAGGGCTTTTGAAAATACCTAGTGCAGACATGACTGATTAGTGTACCTGACAGCTTAAGCTAGATGTCCTGCTTTTGTTACATCAGTGCTCCATACCCAGGCAGCTGCTGGAGCTGTGGCGTGTATCCATGGATCTTTCCCTTCCTCTCCTCCCACTTCTTCCATCTTTCCCCATGTTACTATGAAAACAGGTGTATAAAAGCTTTTTTTTTCCCCCTACATTATGCAACATGGGAAATATTTGCAGCATTTTAGGATGCTAGCAGTGAATACTAGTGTGTGACTCAACCACCACCATTTTTTTCCACTTTTGTGGATAGGATCACAGGCTTTTGCCCGTACCTGACATTTTCTACTGACTGCAGCTCCAAACACTGCAACTGTCTGCATATTTTGACTTGGTAATTTTTGCATGTCATGGGCGTTCCTTGTCTTTGGAAAATCAGTTGCTTACATCTCAAAAAGTTGCTTAGATCTCAAAAATGCATGGGATCTTGAGAAAGAAAGCTTTGTCCATTGAGGTTCTGCGGTACCACACGAGGCATCTGCTTTAACTCTTCAGCTCCTCTTCTGCCTTAGAATCCTTAGACAGGGAATTTCCTCTTGCTTGGTAGGAAACACCCCCTCCCCCAAATCTCTTGCTGACCTAGAACTCGAATTCCTACGCACTCCTCGATTGGTGTTGCAGCATCTCCCATTATTCATATGCAGACCTAATTCTCCGAGTCCTCTCTTATCTTCCAGAAAGGATGGACTTGCCGATACAATTGCCTTCTTTTCAGATGCAGCTGTGAGGACTAGCTGAGTTCTGGAGCTATTATTTACTCCTTTCCCTGATAGTTGGGGATGTATGTGATGCTTCATATTTTTGTTTACAATTTATATGTTTTATGCTTTTGTTTGATCTGTTTTTTTGTTTTAAAGAAGTATTGCTACTATAGCAACTGTTGCATCATGTGATACCTTTGATATTATCAAATGCCAAATACTTGTTAAAGAATAAATCTGTATATCAGATGAAAATCACTGATTCTTGAAATGTTTTTAAATAAACATATTTTTCAGTTAACACATTTAGCACTACTAATTTTTTCAGATTTTTTTTTTTCTGCTGATGAGTGTTTTAGTGGAAGGGTTAGAGATTATAACTACAGTAAAAGAGTAAGGGATATTATTTCTTTTTTTTTTAATTTCATGTGGAAAATACTGTTCATACATTCTTGGACATTTTTTGGTTTCATGAAAGGGATACAAAAAATTCCATTTCCATTTGCATCTGACAAGAATGTATATCCTTGGAGAGAGCCCACATTGAGATAATGAATAAATATTCATGAAGTAAAGCTTGAAGTTATGCTTTTAGGTTCAAGACAGGAAAAAAATATTACATATAAAACAAAAAACTGTCAACACAAGTTGACATACTTTGTTTTCCTGTAAACTTACAAAATAACGCCAGCCACTGGGAGTGAGGAATCATTGTTCAGAGCAGTATCTGTCTGCCAGATGTTGTCTTCAGTTCAGTGTTCTCCACTGGATTTTGGAAAGGAACTATAACTGACCTTGGATTGATAATTGGATCTCTATCTGGATACTTTTTTTTTTTTTTTTTAATAGACTGGGTAGTGGAGGTTTGTTGTTATCTTTTCATACTTTATCAGCCAGTAAATTGATGGCTTTCTCTTGGGCTAAGCACCGTGTGTACTTTTTTGTTCCTACTTCCCGGAGGGCTGCCTACTCCTTTGAAAAAGTATGAGCATTTAAGCAAAGTGTTCTTTGCAGTACTACCAAGCCTTTTTTAGGGACTCATGTGAACATCTTTACTGATCATTGTGCTTTGACATGTTTGCATATAAAAACAAGGTTTTTTCCACTTTCAGCTTTGACTGAGCCATACCTTCTGCATGAGTATGTCAGTCTGGACATGTATATCTAAAGAAGTATGAGGTATTTAGTTGTACCTTGCCTTCTGACCCAAAAGAAAAAGTTAGTGGCACATTACCCGAAGAATTGCATTAGGAAGTTTAAAACGATATGTTGTCTGATAGCCTCTGTAGAAACAGTAACTTGTGCAGTAAACGTAAAAAAAAAAAAAAAAAAAAAAGACAATCTTCCTTCTTATTTATGCAATCTACCATAAGCTTTTTCCAGTCCATAGCAGAGAGCTGGCAGTTTATTTTTCCTGAGTAGTTTCAGAACTTTTGCAAAGCTTAGAATTTACCTGGTAATCTCTGCTAAAATTGTGCTTGTCTTTTATTTTGCATGTTTTCCTGGTTATATCTTCTTACTGTTGTGAGACAGTCTCTTGACAACCAGTCTGTTGGTCAAACTGTGGGAGGAAAGTAACTGAAGACACACTTACTGTAAAGATGCTAAATCTCAAATTGGGTTTCTAAATAACAATAAAACATGTTACTATTTTTTAGAACTAGACCAAGCTGTATGAGAATGCTGTGTGATAATTAACAATCTCCTTGTTCTGCTTGACCGGTGAAATAGGTGAAGGTAACAGCATGGGTAAAGTATCTGAATGTGAGTTGGTACCATGTAGGGTATTATTCCATACCCTGGGATTTTTAGTCTTAACATAATTTTTTTCAGTTTCCGTTCAGACCACGGTGACTCTGAATTAAGTAGACATCAGATTGACAACACTGTGCAGTGTGTGTGGATTCTAAGGGTCATTCTCGATCCTTACTGCAGGATACATGGTTGTGAAGATCAAAATGACGCTTGTTTTTTCTCCTTTTTCTTTTTGAAAGCATTTTTGAAGCTGGTGGAATGGGGATTCCAAGTTCCTGACTGCTGCTGCCTGTAGGATTTTTAGGATAGCTGTAGAGCATTCAGAGCTGATAGTAGACAAATTCTCCTGTATATTGGTGTTGCTGAAGCTTAGGAGCAATCTTTTACTTAAAAGTTTTATATAACAGCAGAACATAATGAGCTACTAACAGTACAGATTTTTTGGAGTTTTCCCTACAAATGCAGATATAAGAGAATTTTGCTAAAATCACACTGTTTGCAGTTTTCTGATTGGTAGAGAAAACAGTTATTGGCATATCCCTCATAAGAGTTGCTAGTCCTAAACATGAGTTGAGCTGTTCGTCTAGAGACTTGTTATGTTTAGGAGCTAATAGGAGTTGCTGTTTGTTGTCTGAACAAATTTCTGTTTATTGTAAACTTTACTGAGAGTTCAGATTCACTTCTTTGTATGGGTTTGCAATAACTGTACCACTCAAGGCTGAAGAAGGTCTTTGCTGGGATACTTGGAAACTTCTCTTGGCTCCTGGGGGATGGGAGTCTGGTTATTAGATCTTTACACAGTAGAAGTTTTCATTGTATTTGGCTAATATCCAGAATGGGAAAATATGGCAGCTGGTGTGGCTGTTTTTTTAAGTCTGTAACACTTTTGCTCCATTTGGCATTAATTTAGCCATTAAATTCCAAGAAGTCGCTAAAAATAATACAGTTTTCCCAGTGCATTTTGTAGACCTAGTGACTTGATTTTGATATGTTATTGAGAAATCATTTCCTCTTCTGAAGTTTGACCCGAAGTAGAATATCTGGAGTGATCAAAACCAATTAGAAGAGCCAGCCTACACTAGGTCCATGATCAAAGCTGAAATTAATTTGCTCATTTCCTGTGAAGAACACTGCAGCAGTATTTATTTGACCATATAGAAGAAGTAAAGTTAAAATGAAAATCATCAAATTCAGAAACTGTATTTCACGTTTGTTGTCCTGATGTAAAGGGAACTTATCAACAGCAGTAGTAGTTCTCTTTTGCTATCGACAGAAGAATCAGTAGTAAGATAAATCCTAATTTTGTTCTGATAACAGAGTAAGTTGAGAGGCACCTTAATGACATTTGTGATATTTAAAGAAACACTTCTACAATGTTCAGTTGCAGTTATATCTTTTCATGTTACCTTACCTTTCTAATTGGTTATCTGTTTTAGGCAGTAAGTCTGATTATAAGAATGATGCAGGTTTTTCAGGCAAATTTTTCTCTGTTTTGATGGAGCTGTGCTCTCCTTCTACTTAATGTAGCATGAGGGTAGCTGCCGGCTGCCACCTCCATGGATCCCGAAGTCTGTCACAGCTGGAAGTGGGCTTGTTGTTTACTCAGTTTAGAGAATAACTATTATTTACTTCCTCTAGAAGCTGCATTTTTTTTTATTTTTTTCATTTCATTTTATTTTTAAGAAAATGTACCTAAATTTGCATGATGTTTACTGTAGCAAATACTGTTTTCATCTTTGCCTAAATAAAAGAGCATTGGCTTTACCCTTTGAATTTAAGAACAGTAAGAAGCTCTGGAAGTTTTGAAATTCTTCCTCCTAAGAATCCCAGGCTCTTTTAACTGATTTTGTTCATTTTTTGGTACTTTGATGTGAAATATATCCACAATGACAATAGTGATGAGTGCAGATACCTGAAGACTCTGTCCAGCTTTTATTTTAAAACCTTATATAGTTACAGAGATTTCAGACACCTACAGATTTTACACTTGATAGAAAATTGCCATTAAAGTTTAATACTGTGGTAAAAGTAAATCCTAGGGATTTGCTGGAGACTCTGGGAGTTTAAGCTATGAAGAATTAGAATAAAATAGCCACGTGTCTTACAACCTATAAGAAAAATAATTGACAAAATAAGACCTGCAGTGTAAGAAAATTTCTTTGCTAAGTTACTTTTGCCTTCGCTTGCCTTATCTAACCTTTTTTCAAAGGAGAACCTGTTCTCCTTAGGAGCAGTGTGCAGTATGTTCTGCAGTTAATTCTCTTCTCCCCCTTTCATTTTGTTGTGTGAAGTACTATTTCCCTCCCTTCCCCACAACATTCTGTCACACGTCTTTGCCTCCAGTCAGGAACATCTGCTCCAGTTGTGAGGACAGTATCTCTCTATTGGCTAGAGGGCCTGCAGCACGGTGTAACGTAGTTCCCTCCATCTGAAGATGGTGATGGATTCTCAGCAACGCTTGCTGCATCTGCTGGACGTG
Source organism: Anseranas semipalmata (assembly GCA_013399115.1). Classification (NCBI taxonomy): domain Eukaryota; kingdom Metazoa; phylum Chordata; class Aves; order Anseriformes; family Anseranatidae; genus Anseranas; species Anseranas semipalmata. The sequence goes on from VXAA01004871.1 coordinate 791,830, forward strand.
AAGCCATGTCTCGTGATCTCGTAATACGTCAGTACAGGCTCAGCTTAGGCCTTTATCACCTAAGGAGGACATGCCAGAAGGGACATAACGCTCTTGTGTTATATAGTAGCATGAAGTTCAGACTCTGCTGTTTGACATGTTTAGCGATTAGATGGTAATATAACTCAAAATGTAACAACAGTTTGTTCTGAATATTCAAAGTACTGTGCAATAAAGAACACGCAAGGAGAGGTTGCTATTATTAAATGACTATGAGGCCGGCAGGAAGAGATGGAAACTTTTTGCTAGGATGCAGTTCCTTGACAGCTTCCTTCTGCATCGTGTAGAGACCCCATTGGCAGATTTTCCAATTTGTCAGTTAGGTGGAAAGGGAGACACAGCTCTGCCTGCTGCCTGCTTGTCCTGCTGCTGCCTTATGCTGGCAGTATTATGAATGTAATCTTCTCTCAGTTCATCTTTACCTAAGTGTTGTTTCCCAACTATCTTCTAAGAATTAGAAGAAGCCTATTATTTTTAGCTGAGACTCGCCGGTGAGCATTTACCAGGAGAAGTTCAGTCTTCTTGCTGCTGTGCTCACAGTTGGCTCTCTGCCTCCCATTCTTTCACTTTGGTCCTTGGCAACTCATGCATTCTTGGTGGAGATCTGCAGATTTTCCCTGATTTCTTTTTTCTTTGTATCCTTGATTCTGTGTGTTGGATTACAAATGATTCACTTGACTAAACTGCAACAGGTATATGGAGGCTCTTAATCAAAGTGGCATTGAACTGAAACTTAGGAAATGGTTTTTCTGTGGCTGCTGTTCTGAATTACAGGTGGCATGATGCGGAGGGATGAATCATATTGAGTGACATGATCGTGGCTATACACAGATGCCCTGCTCAGGTCTAAATTTGCCTCTGGTGATGCCAGCCTTTAAGCAAAATGTAGCAGCGCTGCTGCCAAACTCTTCAGGGTAAAATACATATAGCTAAAAATATCATAAGTACCAATTTTACATTTAAAGAAAACACTTTTAATGCCCTAGATTGCTATCTGTGGGTAATTATTCAGTCTAAAACAAATAACTTTGAGGTTGCAAATAATAATTTTGCTAAAAAAATAATAGCACACAGTATTTAATTTCTCAATTTTTGGATTATGATAAAATAATGAAAGGTCTAAATTTTCTTGGTTCTGTTACAGGACTTCTCAAAGAAAGTTTCAAATATCTTCCCTGGGAAGACTATGGATTTATATGCCAAGTGTTGACCCGGATATACATATTTTTTAATCCAGGATTTATATACCTCTGAAAATATGGGTGGATAATAGAAAGGCTGACAGACCCTTTAGCTGTGGTGTCACATACATTGATATAATTTGTTACCTCAGCTAAGGTGTTTTGCCTCAAGAGGTAGAATACATTTATGTATGGAAAGGTCAGTTTTAATTAATAAGCTGTTTTCATCATTCGGGGCAATATGAATTGCTTGTAACATTTGTGTGAAATAGTTTTCAATATAAAAATAAAACAAATTGAGCTTTATGTCACATTCATCATCCCCCATAACCCATTTAAATGTCAAAAAATCAGTACAGACCAAAAGTCTATTTCTAGAAGCCTCAGTAGCCCTATTTATCAGAGTGAAATAAGATATTATCATCCCATTATTCTATCACATGCCTTCTGCACTTGAAGATGTGTACATTACTTCTAGTTTTCTCTAACACAGAAGATAATTTTTCTATTGTTAAATATTTTTGTCCAAACAGTAAATAGTGAAGAGCCAATGTCAGAAGAATATATAGCTAGTTATATTATTATGTATCTCTTTCATTAAAATGTAATATTCATGTATAATGTAATATACAAATATTAACTTATTTTCTTCTACACTTCTCAAATGAAAAAAACCACTGTATTTTTCCATCCCTATTTGGAAACAAATTGTTTTTGCACGCTGCAGTTTGCTAGACAGTATAATTTGACTGTGAGAACAAGGTTTTTGATGTATACCCTAATGATGTAGTTTGACAAAAATCATGCAGTAGTATAGAAAATTTGTCCTCATATATTTTATTATGAAATAAAAAACAATTTTAATTTTTTTCTTAAGTTCATTTTCTGAGCTTTGTTCACTGAGCAAGTGAGGCTCACATCACGTCTCCATGAATGTGTGTGTCTCCCTTCTAACAACTTTAAATTTTCAAACATGAGTGGGACTTAACAGTTTCAGAGGTTCTAAGTTCATATAAGATGCATGAAAATAGGCAGTGTGATAGAGGAAAAAGATCCCATTAATGCCCATAGCGAGGAAGATGGCTGTGATAAGAGTTCAATTCCATGGGAATCCATGCAGAATAGAGAGAGTTCCAGTCAAAAGAAGTAGATCCAGCTGAAGATCAGACTTGATTGCATAAGGGAGTGTTCAACTGCAAGATATGCAAGTGCAAGAAACCAGGCTGTGTGGGTTGTTAGAGAAGCTTTAATATATGATGCCATAATTTTATCCAAATTCTTAAGTGAACTTTGAAAAGGCAGAGCTCATTTACTGCTGCATATTTTGAATTGTGCAAATTCCATCTTATTTAGAAAAGCATGGGGGAGGGGGGATATCCTTCAACTGTATTTTATTGTTTTTCTTTTCATGCTTATGCTTTATTTCTGCTTTTACTGCAACAGGTAGTGACATAGGAGGTGATGATATCATAGCAGGGAACGTGAGCAAGTACACTGTTCTCCCAGCTGGTTATTGTGGACAGCCTAAAAAAGGACATCTTATATTTGATGCCTGTTTTGAAAGTGGTAAGCATTTTCATCATTACTTTAAGTAACTGAGCTGTCAATATATTAATGCTTATAACTATGTCGCTCATGTTTATAAAAAGCGTCTTAATTCTAAAGGTTTGTATTAAATACTACTTTACTCACTGATTCACTTCAGAGTATGACATAAAATTGGACTGCTCAAATGTGTTTAAAAAAAAAAAAAAGGATGTGAAGTTTATTACCTACAATGATGTGCATTTCATCAGGTCCATCTCTCATACTCTGTCGATACATAAATGGATTTTATTCTGTTATTAGTAGAATATAAAAAATGTTATTTTATACAGTAATTTGAAACTGTTGAGAAAGTTAACCTAGCAAAGTACCAAGTTTATCCTTGCATAGTTAGAAGATTTTACAAATGTGTACTTGGTGTCTTTAAATATTTTTCTTATTTGCGTTTCTTGTGGCCAAATTCTGTACTGTTGAGCTTATTGGAAGTTCTGCCTCTGATGTCAATGGGAGCAGAATTACTTTTTAGGAAGCTAATGCAAATTGAAAGAGAAACTATTTTTACAAGTGTTATAGTCAGCATATTAATTTGAAGAATATTTTTAATCATGTATGTTTATACGCATATGGTGGTATGTACATAAATATATATATATATACATATGAATATGTAGCTTGGTTTAAACTTTTGTGTTACATATATGTTTGTCTCCAGATTTTTAGCTTGCATCTATTATTATTGGCTTACAGATCTGCAGAGCACTGTTAAACACCATATGTACGAAAGGCATTTGGCAGGATAAACTATAGTTTCCTGCATGGTTTATGTGAGAGGTGCTGGTAATGCCAAAACTGCTACTGTGTCATGTAAAATTATTTTTTTTTATGAAGAGCTACATCCCTCAGGGTAGAACAGTGGCTGCCAGTTCCTGGATAAATATTAAATTGAGTTATTTAAATCCTTTGATTACATTGTGGAAAATGTGTAAATGATGCAGTGAGTAGTAAAGAGTATCTTATTTTTAGAGTGTATATCTGAAAGTTCAGACAATACTTACATATTTTTAAAAATACTTTGGATGCTATTTCATAATAGTTACGAATTTATGAATTTTTGCATCAGAAAACAATTTGTGAAATTAATCAGTTGGCCAAGCTGAGAAATTTACTTTACTGTGATCCTTTTCATTGCATGGCAGCTTAACAATTGCAGCCATCAAATTATTTGTGAAGTAATGTGAATCATTCTGTGATGGTTTAATTCCAATTTTTGAACAACAGAATTAATTATATTTTTAAATTAAAACACTTATGTAGTTCAAAGGTAATGTTCCTACTTTGACAATTATAGCATGTGATAGAGGCAGATGTTATATGAGATACTGTGTTTATTTACACTGAAGCATGATGAGTCTCTGATGTTGCTTTGCATATTGAGACATCTCCAAAATACAAATATGAATAAAATTAATAACTTCATTTATTTTCTCATGATGATGATGTATTAGCAAGAACAATAATAATGTGTATACTTCATTTGTAAATTCACTTTAACTATTGTTTATGTCAGCCAAGTAATTGTTTACAGTACCTTAACGGGTCAAAGCAAATTAACTGATCATTGGATATTTTATCAAATTGTTATTAATGCTGCAATCTACCCCTCCTGTCAGCCAAACAGCGTACAACAACAGCACACAACATTTATACAGTAATGTGACTACCACCTTAAAATTGATGATAGCTCTACATGTTTCTATCCTATAGGATTTGCCTTTTTGAAAGAACAGGTTATTTAGCAGTTGACATTAATTTTATAATAATTCCAAGTTACTGTTATCTTCTAGACCTAAATATACCTGAAGGTGTTGTCTGAAGACTGAGTTGTGCTTCATCCCTCATGATGTTATTATTACACGTGTGTGTCATTTAAGTATGAAGTATTACAGGTTCTTTACTGTTAACGTTTTGTAAGGATTTATTTAATCTTTAAAAATAAACACAATACAATTAAAAAGCAATAGTTATAATATATGGTGATTGTAACTCTATCTGATGTAATGTAACAGAACTTATGACATTGCTTTGTATAACATTTTCACTGGAAGCGATCGTGGTCCTGATGAAAAGATGATAGGGCAGAGCAAAACTGTCTGGACAGTGGTACTCAGGGAGTATTTGTTGATGATTTCTTTTCAAAATAGAAGTTGTGTTAAATGTGATTCCACAAGTGGCTTTCCTGTCTTTGGCTGCATTCAATGTTTTCTTGAAATATCTAGTTGATAGAACTGAAGGTTCCTTTCCAGACCAATTTTCCATGACTCTTTGATTTTTGTCTTGCAGAAATGGAAATAAGTGCCTTTTCAGAACAGATAAAGAATATTAAACTTGCAGAAAACAGGAAAAATATTAACACATACAGAAGAAATGCTATTTAATATACTTTATTCTTGTAATGGCTATCATGATTGTATTAAGTAGTGTGGAGGAGTATGAATTTGAGACGGAGCTGTGTTTTTATGTAGTCTGAAAAACAATGTCCACTTTGCTGTTTGGAAGGGCCTTGCTTTTATAAAATCATAAAAAATGGAACTGAAATAGGCATTGTGATTTCTTTTTAGTCCACTCTTCTGTCGAAAAGCAATATACACGACTTTTGCTGTTCCTGTCAGATATTTATCTTTCTTTCTCGTAGAGACTTTCAGTGAGGAAAGTTTCAATGAGAAAGCAGCAATCCATTCTAATGCTGCAGTTTGCTCATTATAAGAAACTTTTTCTTCCCATATAGAAATGTTCTTACCAAAAATGCATTCTTTTCCACACCATAGGCACAGAAAGCAGATTATTCCTTTCTTCTTTGACTTAGTGTAAAGCCGTTATATCTTCCCTTGACCTTTCCCTCCTCAGGTTAAATAACTGCTATTTTTTCAATTGTTCCTCAGTGGTCATATTTTCCAAATTTCCAATCATTCTTTATTTTCTCTGGACTGTCTCCAGCTGTTCCATGCCTTTCTTGACATGCAGTGATCCTAGGCAAACATGATACTCAGATATGCTGATGCCAATACTGTACAGAGTTTATTGCATGATATGCCTTGCAATCTATTTACTTCTGCTATGTGACACAGTCCAATCTTTTTCACAATAGCGTGACACTGTTGATTTCTATTGAATTTGTGGTCCCTTATACTCTCCAGATCCTTTTCAGAAGAGCTAGCTAACCAGCTTGTTGCTTGCACCTAACTTACTCTTAATTAATTTAATATTAGTGAAAGAATCTTTGCTGTAAAATAAATACAGTTATTGAAAATGAAGAATGGTGGTTGAATCCTTTATCTTATAAATAACAGATGGAGGAGTAAAGGAGAGAGAGAGAATAATCAACTTGCAAGTATCTAAGGAATTTGAATTTGTGTTCCCATAGATTAAGCTAATGTTCTAACTACTGGAATCTTGTTGTCTTTGTTAATATTTAAGAATATATGAGGCCCATAGAAACTTTTCACATTCACTTATCATTAGCCTAAAAGTAACTGATGAAAACTTAGATTTCTTGTATACGACAATGTAATTTTTGGATGCCAGTTTTCACAAGAAACACGAGTTACTTTCAGGGGAGAATGGAAGAATAGTCATCTCTGCATAGAATCAATTTAAAGGAAATAAACGTCGCATTTGAAATGTGTAAACTTGTGTTAGTTATAATACAATTTCCTATTATTCCTTAAAACATTAGATTATTAACATAGTATCTCTTTAGCAGCACTGCATTGCCGCTAAAATGTTTCTCTGTCATCCTATCTGTTCTGGTAAAACTGGGAATTTTGCAAAATGTAGCCCTTCTAGGAAAGGGATGTATTGACTCTTGCTGTACAAAGAAGTCCTTCCTGATTGTGTCAGGCCCAAACTTTGATGTTCGTCGGGCAACCTGACACCTTAACATCTTCAGGGTAAATTGGTATTTCAGGCATTTTATTTGTATGGATTTAAATGACTTTTATGTTTAGTTTAGCTAGTTGCCTGTACTATCTTGTGTTGGCTTAGTGCATGTTATTTCTGATGGCATTGATTTAGTTAGCAGCCTCTTTGGTGTTGTGGCTAAGGTTTGTTTTTATTTGCTTAATCATTTTGGAGACGATACCTCCAGTGCTGAAAAACTTTCTTTTCTGGGTGCTTATGTAACTGCTTTGCTTTCCTTTGCAGGAGGTAATAATTATTTATTAATTTTACACGATAGACGTGAAACCTTTCAAACCTGTTTTGCAGAGTGAACAAAGAAAACTTGAAGCAAATGTCTTTAAAAATAGAGACCACTATTTTTATGGTGCTGATGCCAGTTCAACTCTTCATGAAAAGCTCCAGTCTTCTCTTCTGGCTCTCTAAAAGGGAGGATTTTGGCAATCATCCCAAAGCATGAGAACTTCAAGGGTTTGACCATAGCTTATGCAGACAACAGAAATGTCCTTTATGTCAGGACTCAGAGAAAAGGAAGGACCCATAGCTGACAGTGACATCACTACTTTCTTCAAAGCCCGAAAACATGACGGAACAGGCCAGACAGAGTACAATGAGTTGTGATATATTAGAGACATAATTGCAGCTATCCTGTAGCTCTGAAATGGACATAAAACATGAGAAGCTTGTGGTCACTTTTTTTTTTTTTTTGAAAGAGTAAAATCTACAGATTTGAGTTTATCCTGTGGGAGCATTGGTGTTTTACTAGATTCTCTGAGTGTTCAGTTTGACTTCCTTGCACAATCATCTCATATAAATCAGGAGAAACCTCAAGTGTGCTGGATTCTTGGAGTACTCTAGAGGGTGCCATCAGACAACATGGATGACTTGCTCTTTAAAATGCCTTGGATTGACTAGAGTCTGTCAACACCTGTTCTAGGAGGGTACAAAGCATGGTACACACTGTCATGTATTCAGGCTGTGTTTCTACAACCGCTACAGAAGTATACTTTTCAAAAGTCCGTAAGAGATGCCACCCACTCAGCAGCCATCTTGTTCACTGCACTGGTCATAGTGCTCTGACAGGTCTAAAATTCCTGAGTTGAGAATACATGTACACCCACAGAGGCTTGAAAACNGTGTAGTTGCCTTTTCATCTCAGTCAGAGTGCTTTCAAGATGGGCTTAAAATGGATATACCTTTTGCTTCCCCTGGCTCTTGATGTAAAGAACTGGCATATGAAAAAACATTGACACTGCCAGCTGTGGCTTCACTGAAGAACAAAGCAAGGGGAAATCAAATATTGTTTCTTTTGTTTGGTGTTATCTGGATTGCCAGTCACCATGGGAGTGTTGTTTGGTAAATCTGGCCTGTACATACTTGTGGATTAATGACAGCACCTCCTGTCTTGCCTGGCAGGATGTCACAGGGAACATGGGAGGAAGCTGGAGTTACGTGGTAGACTGTTGAGTTGCAAGGATGGTTATGGTGATGGAGAAGGAACAGAAAACAAAACCCTAAAAACCCAAGCCTGGTAGTTTCTGCTGCTTGTGGCTCAAATTGCTTGTTTTATAATTACATTTGAGGATTGAAGGAATAGGGTTGGCTCACAGAGGTTCTTAAATCTCAGCATTCATACTGTTAAATACAGGGGCTTTTAATGAGGTTTTGAAAATACATATTTTGGCTTGTTAGTCAAATATAATGCTGTTTAAATGTTAAAAATACTGTGTTTCTTGAAATTAGAAATGAAGCTGCCGTCTGCTTTTATTCTCATTTCAACCAGAAAGTGGAACTCCGCCAAGAGTCATTAAATCTTCCATCCTTTGGATGAATTCTTATTTTTTTATGAAAAAAATGTTATGATTGGGTAATTTGTGTATTGTGGTTTATGTTCAAAAGGTTGTAATTAAAGTTTTGTAAAATTTTAGATTAAACCTCAATTACTGTAAACGTCATATTATTATGTTGATAGATATACCACCACCTTGTAGTGAAAGCATTTGACAAACATTGGTTTGTCTTTTCCTACAGCAGGTTTATCAGATATTTCATATTAGAAACCTGATAAAAAATTCAGTGCTGATGGATTGCAAATGATTTTAATCAGCTGGAAAAAGTTAAGATCTAAATGTATTAAGATATCTCATGTGACCGAGAAGTACCCTCGTATCATTTCTGTTATGGTTTTAAATATCTTTCTATATTTCAAAAATATGATAATGCACTTTAACAACACTCAAACTTGCAGTAAGTGATTGTAATTCCGCTGATTTCATTGTAAGCACTTATAGGCGTGAAATAGGCCATTGAGCTTTACCATGAAAGATATCTTTTGAACAAAAGCAAAGATGGTATAGGATGAATTGCCCTTTGGGGATGCCTGTGTCCCAGCCTTGACATGTAACTTTAGACAGCTAAAATTAGATGAGATTAATCTTACTTGTGATTACTAAAATATTGTAAAATTTGAGTTATAAGACACTTTCTGAAATGGGCATTTTTGTTTGTACAAAGTTTAAAAAATGGAAACTAAGAATACAGAAGATGATGCTGTTAGCATTATGGTCAAAGAAAAACTGAAATTGACCCTAGAAAATAGTTGGTTTTAGCCACCTAATGTACTACTGTAATATGCTTCCAAAATTGTCAGACAAGCTGATCCTGAGTCTGTGTAAATTTAGGTGAACAAAAATACCCTTCCTTACCTTGATTTCACTGGCACTACTATAATATCCTAGAACAGGAATAAAGCAATACAAGCAAGGGTAATAATGGCAGAGTAATAGAAATAAAGAGTGAAAAAAAACCTGTTCAACAAAATTGCTTTCTTCCAGTGTATTTGGACGCTTTCAGTAGTAGACTAAACTGCTTTTTGGAGCAAAAAATAATTTTTGTTACAAATTTCCTGTATGATGGTAGGCCACATTTAGTTAGAATCACTAAGTCCGGTAGACTGTTTTGGCTTTCACTTCTGTGAGAATACTTGCATGCAATGTAGAAACAAAAGAAACGAGTGTTGATATATTATAAATCAGTAATGATGTCTGTTTTCAGCCTACTTCTGTGGAATCAAGGTATGTGTGATTAATGAAACACTTTATTTTAGTTATTTTCTTATTTGTTGGCAGTAACTTATGCTGTATTTCACATTAAGATACTAAGTGGTTATTGCTACCAGTAGGGATAATTTAATAAATGTTTTCCTTTTCTGAAAATGTCTGTTCCCAGTTCAGAGCAGTATTATTCTCTTGGAGTATCAATACTTGTGGACTACTGCAGGTTAGAAGTCACAAAAAAATTAAGAACAAGAGATTGATTTATTTTTATTTTTTATTTTTTAATGATGACCCTAGGCATAGATTAATGGATGTAGCATGCACAAAGTGATATCAGTTAACATATATGACATTACTCAGATGTCTCAAACTCCGGAAAGAGCATGTGAATGATTTATGGAATTGATATTAATCTCTTTCCAGTAAATGCATTACTAAAGTTACATGGGAAATTGATGTTACTACTGTAATGCCCAATTAATTTATTTCTTGCTAGGTCAGCATTTCAAATGGAACTAAATGTTAACCTTTTAAATATCTAAACAGAATATAGCATGGAAGACATTTTTACAAATGGAGGAGTGCTTAGTGTTGATGTGGTATCACCTAACAAATACAACATTAATCAAGTATCTTAACTTGTGGGAAAAGGATATTAATGACTTATGGAGCTAATGACAATGTGATGATAAGAATTATTATAGTAGCATCAGTAAAAAAAAAATAGGATATTAATTGTAGTTGGTGTGCTGATTATCATTTTCACAGTCAGTTTATCTTCTGATAATCATGTTACCTTCTTTTTCAAGACCTAGCCTTTCCCTCCTGCCTCTTACCACGTTTATATCCCTCAGCAAGTACAAGCACACAAATGGTTGATTTGCTGTTTGACCTGAAGAAGGAACAGAATAAGCAACTGGAAATGGAAGCAGAAGTGTCTTAAGTTGGATAATTTTAAGTTCAGAGCAGATTTGCTGTAGCATCTGTATGAGGAACAACCAAATAGAGTAGGACTCCTTAGTCTGTAAAAGAAACAACTGATGAAGGATATATTGGAGGTCTGTAAAATCATAATTCTGAGTCAAAATGACAATGAATAGGGAACAGTGGTTTCCTGTCTCTTCTCTTTATACAAAAACTAAGGACTATCAGAAGAAACTAGCAATTAACATGTTGAAAGCAAACAAAGGGGAATGGTTCCTCACATGTTGTTTAATTAAGCTATGGGGCTTCTTCCTGTGGTACATTGTGGATGCTAAAAGTTTACACGTGTCATGCTTTCAAGCTGAAAAACAGCTGACAAGACCAGGGAAGAAAAATCAGTTGAGAGCTACTATACACTGACACCATCTCTGGCCCAGAATTTTCATAACTGTATGTTGTAAATTGAGGGATTATTCTGGAGAAGTATCTAAATGATTGCTTTGTTGCCCTTCTCTAGGGATCCATTTCTGGCACAGTTGCAGGGGTAGACCTTGATCTGACCTGATAGATACATCTGGTTAGATGCTTAATCATTTTTAGTTCATTCAATAATGTTTTACATTTTACTGTTTTCTAAAAATAGATTACAGGTTATATTTACAACATTAACATCATGCAAAACTATAATTTCAGATAATAGTTTTTAATATAATTTTCAGATCAGATAATAGGAAGGAAAATCTTACAGTTAATGTTTCCATTTCAAATAATTTTCTTATGAAGATAGTGGTTTGAGATGCTGTGCTAACATTAACAACAGTTGTCCAGAAACACACCTGATGCAGATCCTTTCTTAAGATTTAGTGCTATACATTCCTAGTATTTACTTACATTTCCATCAACCTTTTATTTTTTGGGGATTTTTCTAAACTTGCTCTTTGACAGAGAATGAATTAAAAAAATCAAAAAGAAAGATATTTCATATAAAAATGATTAAGTTATTTTTGAGAATAAGCAGAACGATGTATACCGCGTTTTGAGATAAATTTTCCAGTTTCCATTTTTCTGGCTCTGTTCAAATTTTTCCATCTGGAAAAATGATAGTGGGAAATATAAGAAAGAACAGCTATGTCCCTGCCAGTATGAAGGAACATTACATTACACTGAACAAATATACTTATCTGAATGTACAATCACTGAAATAAATGCAGCTGTGTTTATTTCAGCATAATCAGATATATTTGAATTTAAAATCATTGACATAAATGCAGCTGTGTTTATTTCAAACTGCACATGTTAATATGAACATGAATGTGACATCAGTTGATCACTCATGAATGTATAGAGGTAGGTATATATAGTGGCACGACAGAGGCCTGTGAGAGTTGAAAGTAGAAGACAAAAATCCATCCAAGTTTGTGATTTACCTAAGAATATTTATAACAACATTGGAAGTCAGTGATGAGGAGATGCAAAATTCTCCTGTAAAATCGCTGGATTTGAATAAAACTATAGTTACTCTATTGAGAAACAGGTGACCTGTTCTTTAGTTACTTACTAAGGAAATAATTACTTTGAATAATTGTTTCTTAAAATAGGGAATCATGTTAGTTTTCAGTGATTGTTGGGTCCAGGTCAATCTCTTCTGATGGATGTAATCAATAGCATTGCAGACATTATCTTCACCTTAGGTTTTTCTCTGATTTTAAGCCTTGAGAAGAGCTGCCAACCACCCTCCCCGAATTTCATCTTGCTGGGTACTCAAATCCAGGGAAAATCCAGTGAAGAGCAGTGCCAGTAGAAATATTTCAGCAACATTTTTTTTGTTACAGATGCTTCTCCTTGCTCTTTCCCCACAGTAGTTCTCTTCCTTCCCTGTCCTGTTTATATCCTCATCTCCATCTTTTTGAATTAGAGCTATCCAGAATTAGAAGAAATTTCTAAGTGTTCTTTACACTGCTTATGCAGATGGTGCTCTGTAGATGGATCAGAAAGAATGGCTGTACTCAGAATAAAATGTGAAGTGGCACCAGAACAGTAAATATTTGGACCTACGAGGTAGTGGAAAGGCTTTATTTTCTCCTGGGAGAAGGCTGAAATATTCTGCTAGACTAAATAGTGGTATTTTGTTCAGTTCAATAACTTGCATTATTATTCCTGCTTTGAAGAAGACAGCAGCACAAAAGACTTGGTTCTTGACTGCCTAGCACCTTCTGTAGTAAATTTCAGCTTTGTGAAATGAGTGCAAATGGCTGAGAAATGTTGAGTACTTCGCATCAGTTTCATGTGAAGCAAATGAATGAAATTTGGGAAATTTCATATCTTGTATTATGTCTACTAAAATTTGATCAAGTAGTGATGTTATAAAGAATAAAGAAAGGGGCTGAAGCAGTAAAAATACAGGATGAGTTGAAACATTTGCATTGGGTCCTGCACTCAGAGGGACACCAGCTGCATTGCCACAGTGGTGTGGTGCTGCTGTTTCTCTGTTCTCACTGACCCTGCTCTGAGCAGGAGGGTTGGACTGGGTCATTTCCAGAGATCCCTTTGAAGTCATTTAGAAGACAACCTCTTTTTTTTTTTTTTTCCTGAAATTAGAATATGTTTCAAATAGCTTCTGTTCTTGTTTTTTTTTTTTTTTTTTTTTCCCCCCAAATTTTTTAAAAATTCTTANTTGTTTTTTTTTTTTTTTTTTTTTTCTCCCTCAAAATTGTTTAAAAATTCTCAAGTACCTGCAGTTCCAAAGTTAACCATCCAAATTAAGATCTTTGCTTGCTTGAGCTGCCACTGCAATGCATGAAGAGGCAAAACACTCTGAAATGCATAATGGTCTGCTCTTTTGAAAGAGTACTGGCTGAAAAACATACTTCAGATGAGGTGCTTCTACATCAACTATCAAATCTTTATTCTCTGAGTGATACTATTTGATTTCTAGGAGAAAATATTTTGCTCAGCTTAACAGTACTTTGGAAACATTTTGAATACATGTAGAGCTATGTTTTTTATTGATTCTGTTTAGTAACCTAATTGCCTTCTAAGGTCTGGCCTTTAGCATGCTAATTTTGATTTAGTGTTTGTATTTCTGAAAACAAACTGGGAACAAACCATATATTATCACTGTGTGTTCTTTAGACAGCTACTGGAATTCCAGGTCTACTACAGTAGCATAATGTGAAGGTAAATTACCATAATGCATTAAGGGGTTATTATTATATTCTAACAATTTGTGGTAGAATCACATCTCTGTTTCCCTCATCTGAATCTGTAAGATAACTTTTTTGTTTGTAAGAAGTATGATTTATTCTGTTTTTACAAAATTGTTTATTGCTGCTACTGTACTATATTATAAATAATTCATTATTAGTAGCCTTTTCAAAGATGGTAAATGAACGTCAAATTTCTGATGTGAAAAACTTTTAATCCTTTTTCATGAATACAATATGAAAATACACAGAGCTAAGGAATAATACATCTAGATTTTTTTCTTTTGTTTTAGCATTTTGGTAGTCAGCTTAAGAAATTACGTTCACAGTGACTTTTGAAATGATTGACTAATAATTTGTTGTAGATTTATATCCATTTTTTGTCTTCCTTCTTACTTGCAGTTTTTTATTTAGTTATATTAAGGTTCATTTATATAATGCCTTTCATATATCTTTCATGTTGCTGGTAAGTTGGATGATGAAATATCTTCAATGCTCTAATGACCATATAAATGCATATATACCTGCACTGAGCTGGCTGTGTAAACACATTCATATTAGATTGTCTAGCAATGGTAGCATAGCCCAAAATGTCTTTATTCTGGATAAATACCGACATGGGTAGCTTACACTGAGTTTTGTGCTGTTACAGGTACTGTGCTGTCAGAATACCTGAGCTAGCCAATTTGTGCCTGAGCTGGGTAACATGACGTATAATGATGCACTTACTTCTCTGAAATGCATTGTAGACACACTCCTTACTAAACAGTAAAGTTAAGACAAGGAGTAGAACAGCAATGTAGTAATTAATTTATGCTTTTATCTGAAAAAGAAAAGACGATGGCAAGCTGAAAACTCGTCTTGGTTATCACTCTGTTTCCTGTTGTTCTGCTTCAGTAGCTTCAGAACTGATCCATTCTCACTTATCCCAAACACTTCTCATCTTCTCGCTTGATTATCACAACCTTACCTTGTCTGTTATTTGTCTTTCCTCTCTACATTTTTCTAAATGTTATTGCAGAAGTATCTTCTTTTCTATGTTGAGACAATGTTGGGTTTCACTTCCTGAATGTGTACATTGAATGCTATACCAAATTAATGCTTTTTATCCTCATCTCCAGGACTCTGTTATCTTCCTTCCATTAGCATCTATTTTGTTTTTCATTATTCCCATCGGTGTGCTCTTCTTTATCCCTTTGGATTTAGTGATCCATTTATTTCCTTCCCTCATATTTGCATTTTCATCAGAACACATTTTTGTCCCTTTTATTTCAGCCATGGTTTCCCATTCTCACATGATTTCCTCTCCAGATATCCCTACAATTGCACCTGGAAAGATTTTCTTAAATCCATCTTTCCAAAATTTCCCCTTTTTTTTTTTTTTTTTTTTTTTTTTTTTTTTTTTTTTCTTTCTTTTTTTTTTTTTTTCTTAAATGAACCAGGATCTGGAACTGTTTGATGATTGATTGTCCTTAATCTGTCTGCATATTCTTTTGGACAGGAAGCATTTCCTACCAAAAGCTTTGTGCATGTTAAATCTTTTCTCAAGCACAGGCGATCTATGCTGACAGATGCTCATGCTAAATCTTCAGGGCCTAGTTCTGGGCAGAAATCACTGGGAAAAATTCAGCAAAACTACAGTGATTTCCTTTGTCTTTGGATGAACTCATAAGTTTGTGAAACTTTCTATGAATTAATAGTCATGTGGCAATTGGGAAAATGTTGTTAGTCAGAGGGCCAGAGGTCAAGATGAGTGAATGCTAGAAGAAAGATAACTGATTAGATGACATGAATATGAGAACATTCTGAGTGATTACAATCAGGTTCAATTAAAAGTGTCTGCTTGATATATCTGTAGTGTAACAATCATTATGACATCTATATACTTTTTAGAGTGCTTATGCTTATAATCTCTTACTGCAAGAGACTGCCGTGTACTTTATGGCAATCTCTTTGTTTTCATTTTATAGTTCAGAATCTGAGACTCAGAAGTTAGGAGAGCTACTCAGTGTTGCACAGTAGAATCACCATTTGAAGCATTTTGATGTCACGTTCTTCGAAGTACACTAATTGGATTTAAGCTCACATCTTTGATTACTCTTTACAACCGAACAAAGTATGTGTCATTCTGAATCATGGTGGCTAAGATGGACTTCCCTTTGTAGGGATGCAATTTTAGAGTCTGCCATGCTTTGACAGATATCAGTAATAATAGATATTATTTCAGATAAAACAATAACTGATATTTTTTCAGCAGTACAGGAAAACTTAAATAGTGTTGGAAAAATTGTGGTAGGTTATCTCCACTGACTCAGACTAATGATGAATGAACCAGCCGAGTAAAGAAAGAGTAAGGGAGAACAAGCATTATCTTTTGCAACCTATTCAATTTTGACTGTTTTGACCTAGATGAGAAGATAAGCAATACTGTGTTTTTGGAGAGGACTGTAATAAGCTTTGTTAACTTATAATAATAGCTGGAAGACTTATGTTAAATTGTTGATTCGTTTAAAAAAAAGAATACAGAAAACAAATTTGTAGTATTATAATTTGATAATTGTAATTTAGTCTTTATTATCTATGTGCCTTCATAGTGAACAAGCAAATGTAGGATAGTATGTTTTAGCAAAATCAAATTCCAAAGTGTATGAGTTTGAAAATGTAGTGCAAATTAAAGCATAGGCTGATTAATGCAATCTAGTATGATTTTGTTGTGGTTGTTACTTCTGAAATATGTAGTTTGAATTATTTCCAATCTTGCAGAAAGATTTCAGGACCAAGAAAATCTAGCCAATTAAAATAAATTTACTTATTAGTAGTATTCTTAATTTACATGTTTTACTCCTATAAAATAAGCTTGTCTCACAGTAATAGAACCTAGAAAAAGTTATTAGCCAATTATTAGTCATTTCTTATTATTGTTTGCCAGGTGATAGCAGAAACATTTCTAATATGGTTTGGGTATCATTATGTTTAATGCTTTGCAAATGAGGAGACTTAGTTCCTTATGAGAAGACTAGCCAGTGTTGTTGTCCTGTTGTAGGACACACCCAGATGGAGTCTGCTGCCTTGAACCACACAACTAATTCTAATGAAGTGTGTTCAGGCTGTGGTCTGTTCATATGGGTTTTGTTTCAGGTTGGGCTCCTGGCTGTTAACATACAGGATGTAAATGCAAAAATTATAAAAGAGAAAGGGGAGAAAGAAAGATACTGATATCTAGGTGACTGTGTAAACCCCGGCTCTTCAGGATTTTGGAAGTGAACCTTTGTGTGGACCTACAAAAATTAACTTGCTGATTATAAAATATTGGCTTTAGTTTTTAATTAAAATACGCCTGATAATCCTTCAGGTTTCCTGATACCCTCATTATGTTTTTATTTATAGAATAAGCATTTTTATTAATATGTTAATATTTACACCACTCCTACCATCCTAGTGAACTAGAGCAAGCTGCCCACCTGTTCAGAATTATAAATCCTTTTAATTTTAATTATAATTCTTAAATTATAAACTATTTCCAGCCCTAGAGTGGACAGTGGGACTGCTATTTTTCTTGCAAGTCTGGGATGTTCAAAAGCAAAAGGTCCTTCTGTTGCTGACTTCCTTACACATCAGCAGTATAACAGAAAGTCATACTTCAGTCAGAGAGGTAATGTTTTGATGTCACTGTGGTAAGAACATGAAGATAAAGACTTCATAAATTCATGGATTTGAAGATTAGCTTTTGAAATCAGTATATTTTTCCCTGTCTAATTGGTTAAAGCTAGTGTCATATGTTAATTTATCTTCCATTTAAAGATTTTTCACTATTAATAGTAACATTTTGAAACTGTATTATTGATACATTAAATATCCATATTTTTATTTCTAAGTAAATAGAGAAGCACAGCTTATAAAAGTTAGACAGATAGACTATTATTAAAATTAGCAAGCAGGAATAATTAATTAATTACTTCTTAAGGTGATAATTGTTTTGTTACGCAACTGCTTACACAGTGTTTCCTAATGTAATAAATGTTTCTAATGCATTTAATAGCGAAAGAGATTTTTGTGCATCACAATGAACATGTTGTAAAGAGCATGCATATAGATCCAAACTCAAAATTGAAATTAACCTTGCTTGTATTTAAACAACGAATTTTAATTAACCCTTTTATCTTCTGATTAATATGCTTTATGTGCCAAAGGACTTATATTAATACCCCAGTAGCTTATAAGAAGATACTATTTTAAGAAGAACTATTTTAAGATTAAAATTTGGTATAAAATGACCTTGCTATGGATATACAGTATATAACAAAAGTAGTGTTTTTTGTTGTTGTTGTTATTTTTAATCGAAAATGTTTGATACACCTTCAGGTTATTACATAAATAGAGGTGAATTGGCACCTCTCTTCAGAAATCCAGGAAGACTAATTTTGAATAGAAATACTGCTGGGTGTATGTCACTGCCTCAAAAGCAACATTTGAGCTGTAATTGATCAAGGTCACTTCATGTCTACAAGAAACAAAAATACAGCTCAACAATCATTGCATTTCTGTTGCTTTATAATATTGATTTATTTTTTGTTTTTGTCAAATATTTTGTAAAAAAAAAAACTTGGTCTGTTTTCAGAATATACATCTTTTTTTTTTTCTTTCTGTATTATTATGTTCCTACCAAACACAGACCCAGAAAGAACAGATTTGGAGATACAATCAAATAATAGTTTTTTTTTTTTTTTTTTTTTAAATAATCCACTTAATTAGAATCCTAAATGAAGCTTAACTGGACATGCTGATAGGCTGGAAACCTCTGGATAACAAAGAATTACTAGAAGAGCAGAAAAGTCAGTAGCTGGAATGATTGACTTTGTCTGTTAATATAGGAGCATCACTGCAGATCGTGCCCATATGTAGCCCAATCCTCCCACTTAGCTCTCCATCCAAGGTTTTACAAATAGCTTGTTGACTCAAATATGCCTCTGACTATACCCTGCACTTCAGCCTACATATAGACATAAGTAATAAGAGAATAATCTGGCTGCTTGTCTTACAACTGCTTTCTTAATGCAGAATAAAAATTACACAGATAAAACATTCTGGCTGAAGACCTACTGAAGAGTAAAGATTCTGTGCCTCTTCATTAGTAACCAATTGGTATCTGTAAGACCAGGTGCTACCTGTTTTTCTTAACAGATGGTTGGAAATTAGACCTGCAGTATGATGGAAAGACTCAGAAAGAGAAGCTGAGAACATGCTTATGAGTTGTGAGGCCACACTTCCTCTTCCAGAAGCTCTGGGTTTCCTATTAGCCTAGTTAGAAGGGGCTGACTTGCTCCTGTCACATGGATGTAGTGAAATACATTCTCCTGTCTCTGCGTTTTACATCCTTTCAGCCCCCTCTGGGTCCTCTGGCTTCTGTTAGTTGCCTGCTAGCTGTAATATAAGGAATTGTTTCTTCAGGATGTTTCTGTTGTAGCAATGCCCTATTTTGACAGTCAGAAAGGCATTGGTTTTGTTGAGACTCAGTTGGCAGAAGTGCTGTGTTTTGTTCACTGTAGCGGCAGCATTTGGTTTAGAATTTGCCTGAGATGAAATACAACTTAAAATAAGTTATATTTCATAGAACTTTTAAAGTAAACATTTTCTGTGTTTTTTGGGTATTGAAGATACATGTGAGAAGTAACAGCAAAAATAAAAATGAAGGTAGATTTTGTTGGCCTGGATCTGCCCCTTTTTAAAAAGGGAAGACTTGAAATCCTTGTTTACAAAGGCTCTCCTTTGGTGTCCTCTCCCTTTCATGAGGAGGTGTGAAGGAGCTAAGGGCTTGCTGAGAAGGTTCTACCTGGTATTATGAATTATTTGATTGACTGTAGCACTTGCATTGTACCCTCATGTATACATAGTATGTGAGATTCAGCAGTTGTTATGGAGAAGGAGGGAGGAAGTTTGAAGGTGTCTTTTAAAATGTTGATTTGATAAAGTTGAAGTTTACTATTTAAAACCATTGAAAGAGATAGTATTTGTTTCATTTGTATGTTTTATGGCCCTTCAAAAGGTGCATGATAGAGCAAAGTGGAACCATCTGGAAGGAGGAGAGATTTCACCCTCCACCAAAAGCAGCTGAACCTGCTCAGAGGTGAGATGCTTTCAGAGCACAAAATGGAGCAGGTGGGAGAGTGAAGGGGAGGCTGCAGTAAGCAGGGAGGCTGCAGTAAGCAGGGAGGCTGAGAAACTCTTGAGAAGCATGAGGAACAGATACAGGATTGGCCACTGAGGTTACAGAGAGTATTTTCCTGGGTATCCAGAGGAGGCTGTCTGGAATTTGTTGCAATTCTAGCAAGTTCACTGAGCAGGAAAATAGTGGCAATTGTGGAAACAGGATCTGCTTGCAAGGGCACAGTGGGCAGGGGAGATCTGTAGTGATTTTATGCCTTCTTAATTAGCCATTTTGAGTTTTCTTTATTTAAAACCCAATTAATTCAGTTTATTATATAGTAAAGAACCCTCCTTTTTGTTTAAAACTTTTATTGGCTTTTTGGAGTCCTTGCTTATAAGAAAAAGATCTAGGCAGTTCAATTTTTATAATATGTTTGACTCAGATTCTCTTCCATCCATCTTAAATCCATTTTCTTTCTTCAATCACCTTCATGCCCTGGTCATAGTTTTCAGGCTTGGTTTGCTTGGACAGTAGTTTGCAATTTGCACTTTTTAGATACCTATATATCTGATAGACAAGGCAAATTACCTTTCTTTTGTGACTCAGGCACAGGTGCCTGTATCCAAGAGGACATACACTTGTGGAACTACCTTTTAACTAACATGGGAAGTTTACTGTCAGTGTCCTAAAGTTTGAGACTGTGCAAGGACGGAGAAAATACATTCCTCTCTTTTTGTCACACTGCTCCTTGATCTGTTGCTTAGCAGACCAATCTCCGGATGTCTCCTAACATTGTGGAATCCAATTACTTTTGCTCATTGTATAACTAATGTAACCTGGAATTTTGGGAACGTTTGATATACATTTAACCTGCCACACCCTGCAACCAAGCCATTACTTTGAAAGTATTTTGGTGTTTACATGGCTACAGACATGACTTTAGCAGCTTGCTTTGGTGGAGAAAATAAGGTTAGAAAATAACTTGTAAAGGTAAGTTGCACATTTTTAATGTACGTAATGTATTTGAAGATACAAATATACCCAAATGTTTACATATATGTACATACTGTATGGATATAAATGTGTGTGTTCATGAAAATTCCTGTTTGTATAGATGTAGCTATTTTACAAATCTCAGATGATTAATATTTAAAATTAGCATTTAACTTTAACATAATACATCCAATTGTGAAAAGAACACCTGTCCTAGAATACATAGTTTTGTTGCCAACTTCCTCTTTTAACAGCCTTTCCGTCCATTTCTTACCTTCCCTTTTCCTTGCTCTCCACTCTCCCTGTGCTTTAGGCATTATTTGCTGATGAATTCCTCACTTCATGTTAACTTGGAGAGTAAAATAGTATGTTGATGGTTTGGATTCCTGTTGGTATTCTGATGATCTCCGCATAGAGTAATGTGCTGTCACTTTCACCATAACTGTCCAAGGTTGAGAATTTTATTACATCTTTCAACATATCTTTTACTTTCATCTGAAAATGAAAGGAAGCTGAATAAAATCCAGTTTACATTTGAGCTGGGCTGCATGTTCACATATATATAAAACTCCTTAGGAAACCAAGTTTAATTTTATCTGTTAATACAATTTTGTTCCTGCTTTATGACAATTATCATATACGACTTTTTTTTTTTTAACTGCCACAGTTTGAAGTGAGAGCATTAAGTTAAATTAATTTGACTTTGGCTGGCAAACGGTAATAGTAGTACTTTAACAGCTGTTTGCTTTCCTGAATTGTCCTTGGTGCTGAAATTGCTTTTGTATCTAAACAGCAAAATGTGTTTATAGGGCTACAGAATATGGAGATAAATTTAGCCTGTCAAACAGATATTATTGGGGCTTTTTTGTGCTGTGTTTCTGGGAGTGGAACCTGACTACAGTGCTTTAATTCCAAACTGTGTGTGCCTTTGGACATCTTACAGAACTGTTTGTGGAGCTTTTCTGTTTGATTTATGACCTTGCCTGTATGGACTTCTGATCAGATTTTGTTCTCATTTAGTGCAAGAGGGGCTAATTATGAAAGTGACAAAGACTCTTTCATTGTGCTAAAGCTTTTTGAATGACAAAAAGGGGGCTTTAAATTAAAATGAACTTTAACAAGGCATTTTCACATTGAAGTGATACACACTCTACCACTGATAGAGTAATTCATTTTCAACCCTTTCTGATTCTATAAACACATTGTCTCACAAGATCAGTAATTTTTTACCTCTCAGGCTAATGAAGAGTGGATTGTAGACCAATGAATTCTCTTTTTGCAGAGCTGTTTTGACATTCTTAATTTTTTCTTAAATATCAAAGAAAGGACAAAGAGCTGTGATTTTATTGCATTAATATTAATAATCATTTATCTGCCAGAAAAACATTTAAATATCACTTGACATTTGCAGAGAAAGATTAATGTTTAATTTACTACAAACATAGAAATACTTTGAAATAAAAGAAAAATGCTTCTGGATTTGGCAAAATGAAAAAAAGAACCCCAAATTAAGACACATTCAAATATAATAAAATATTCTAACAATAGCAGAAGACAAAAACATGTTCCTGCCATTTAAATGTCAATATTTGAATTATCACTTATGGTTGAAAAAAAATTAAATTAACTAGATTGCTTAGTTAAAGCCTAAATTAGACCTTTAAAAAAAACCAAACAAACAGATAAATGAGGGCGAGCAGTTGTTTTCTGTGTACATATATGTTGGTACAGGTAAGAAGGCCTGCTATAATTTTGATCAGTAGTATAGAAACAAACCAACATAGTGTCATTTCTTGCACTAAATAATTATATATAGTGCATTGGAGTAAAGCTGGGTTATAAACAGTATTGGCATTTTATAAGTGGTGGTAAAACTGGAAGTCAAGGAGGGCTTCCAGAACAGACTGATGACTGGAGGAAAGGAAAATAGCAAGGCACAGAAGTCTGAAAATTATGCATAAACAAGTTCTGTTCCTCAAGTATCAAAATGCTGTATACTAAAGGGAAACATGGAATGCACCTTGGCATGAAAAAGCACGTCAGACTGGGAAGTGTGGCAGACGAGTAAGTGAACGGTGAAATTGTGTATCTGATGACATGGCTAAAAATGTACCTAGATTTCAGGAAAGTTTATATAAAAATTTTATCATGGAGATTACAATATAAAGATTTCACTTTTAGGCAATGAAATAATGGGATTACTGCATTAAATAAGAATAACATTTCTAGCCCCCAAGTTGTTTTTGTGACTAGATTGATAATGGCATAGAGAACCAAATTCAGTTTCTGCAGAACCTGTATTTGAATTTTGACAGGCATTTGTAATGAAAGTCTATCTTTCCATTAGACCAGTGTTCAAAGAAATTTTTGTTAAATACAGAAGGAAAAAGTATCTCAAAAAGTAAGATTCCTTTATAAGATAATATCTGGAGCCTTTCCATTAATACTCTTTTTTTTTAATATATATATATATAAATGTATAATAATAAATTTATTTACAGCTCTGGTGACTTTGGAGCAGTCCTTCAGAAAATAATTTAACTATAGGTCTTGGGACTGATTGAGGTTCCTATCAATTAATTTTCCTGAAGTGGCAGTTTGTAATTACATTATGGAAGGATTCAGCTGGAAAAATGGTGGTTCTGTGCATCAGGCACCAAACTAGGCCAAATGCAGAATTATGCCATTGCTGTACGATAATAAATGAACAGAAATATCCTCACTTGTAGGATGAAAGAACTGTTTTGCCTTTTGCATTATTATAATACTTAGGGTCTTTGCAAAATTATGGCTATATTGAGCAGGAAGCATTAGATAGGCAGGGCTACTGTAATGTACTTAAGAATAAAGAATATGCAGCTTTTAACATTTCTAACCATTTGTAATGTGTTGCTTGCACACCTGTGATGTCTAGGCAGCAGATAAATAAGGGAATGTTTTACTTTACCTACAATAGGTAGCAACAGACTTCAGTGATGTATATTGAGCATCAGGTCCTAACAAAGCAAGTAGATACAAGTTTCTCCCTATTACACCAACAATGGTACCTCCCATGGTGGTACAGTAGCTCACATTCTCTGATCTGCCTTGGTAGTTGCTTCCATGGTTAAGGCTGCTGATGTTATAATTTATTTATTAGCTAATTAATTATTTATTTAGGCTAGCACCCATTATATGCTAAGTGACTTCTAAACAGATATTTCTCCAATGCTTTTTCTTTAAGAGCTTTGCTTTGAATGATGTGATACATATACAATAGTGAGATACCAGTTCTGATCGCATATATTTTGTTAAAGAAAGCCGAGTTTCGTGACGCTAATACAAAATCTCTTTGTATTCTGATTTGCCTTTAACAAAGGTTCACTGCCATGGATAAATAACTGCCCATCTGTCATTGGAGGCCTTTGGGGATTTGATAAAGAGGGAGCAGAGAAATCAGTAGTCTCCTGTTTTTCTGGGGATTTGATGGTTTTGGAGTAGTGGGTGTGCACTGGCCATCTTAGGGCATGGGCCTCTGATTTTTAAGTGTTCTTGCCACTCCCTACTGAGTTGATGCATTTCTACATTACTGCTGCCAGTTTCCGTGTTTACATTATTTCTACTTTATTTGGAGTATTTATGCTGCAGTCTTGGGCTCTACTGATGTTTTGTAATTCTTAAGAATCTCACAGATGCTGAAGAGGGAGTCAAAAGACTGACTCCATTTTTTTCATTCTTTACAATTTCTCTACACAATGAGCATTGACATTTTATTCTTTACAGCTCCAGATTTTTAGCTCCTTTATCTGAAAGCATCAGCATTTATTGATAATGGCAATTTTGAAATAAGGGTCTTTGGTTGCAAGTGATTAAATATCAATCTGATTTGATCAAAACTATAAAATTCCTTTAGCAAGATTTTATAATATAATTTATATATATTTATAAACCTGCTGTTTACACAATAATACTTGTAGTTTATTGGGATGTCCATTGCTATTTTGCTCATGGTGGCTTTTGAACAATAATGATTGCTAAATATTTAGAACTGCTAGTTGCTATTTTTCATTGTGCTCTGAACTGGCTCTGAACATTAAGACTGGTTCTCTTAATGACCATAAAAAGACAGGAAATATTTCAGTTCTCCTAGTCTGAACTTTCCTGAAAACCACGTGGTAAAAAGAGCACACACATCTCGTGCCTTTATAAAAAAAAAAAAAAAGATGTAGTCCTTGTATATCTTTTCTGTATATTCTTCCTGCCTATACATATTTCTAATCCACTTTCACTAATTTATATGAAACACTTGTGCTCATGTTGTCTTTCTAAATGATATTGTTTACTCTTTTGGATTATCTTTAAAGGAAAGTTTCAAGTAATGTGAGTAGGCAGCCTTTGGGATATGCTAGAACTTTAAAAGTATTTATATTGTGAAATTTTTAGTACTATCTCCATTGCAAGATGAGCCTTAAAAGTACTGCCCAATAAATTTTAGTGACAATGAATTCTTCTCTCTTAAAGGCTTCCAGTTCCCTTAATTTTCTGCATTAAAGACCATTCTTTGGCCTGCTTGAAAATGGCCTTCTACCTTTTTCACTTCATTCTGAGGCTAGTACTGCAACTTTCTTTTATCTAGTGATTCAGTTTAGATGCTGCCTAAATTCTGCCTCCTATTCTAATTCAGAGATAAGTTTCATTTTTGTAAAATTGTGAGTGTGATTTAGTCTAAGCCACAATGTTCATTAATATTTCCACAATTTAACTCAATACAAAGCATTTGTAGGTTTATTCATTACACTTCTTGGGACCACTGAGAAATAGTAACTATGATGCCAGATAGCGTGGGCAGAATGCTCTTGGGAAATGCGTCTAGTGCACCTTACTTATATCACTTGTGAGAAAATATTGGAAGAAGCAGATCTGAGAACGGGATCCTGAAAAGGTATGGGAAATCAGATTGTGCTCTCATTGTTATGAATTAGGAGCAACACCATTAAAATCAATGTTGTTACACCAAAAGAAATAGAATAATTGGAAAGGATAAGAGGATTTATAAGTTTTGGATTCAATGCTCTCCATATTGTTCCACTATGAAATTATTCAGCAACAAATAAACAAATGGAGACCAGTAACTCCTATATACTCTAAAGATCAATAAGATTTATTTTATGCTGTATTCATAGACAAACAAGAAAAGCGTAAAAGGTAGAATTTTCATGTGCTGTCAGTCACAATTAGATTTTATCACGTTGTCTAATTATGATCAAAGCCCAATCAGAATGGTTCAGCTTCTGAAAGTTATGCATTAATATGTACGTCTCCCTTTCCGGTGATGGGAGCTGGCCTTTTACCAATAGATGCTACAAACTAAGATAGTGCTTATTCCCATAAAGTCTTTTTCACAATAAGATTCACAGAAGCTACTGATATACTGTCCTTTGGATGTCACTATTGATAGAAACTTTAAAACATAATGAAAACACAGCAATTTTAACTTGCTTAATTGAGGTGGGAGGATACAAAAGAGACTACTAATACAGGTCTGAAACATCCAGCTTCTCAAGCCATGTGCTTTGGAAATGCTTTGCCTGTTTGATAGTCTAGAACGCTTTTCTAAGGCAGTTTGGATTTTCATTGAATGTTATGAGCATCACTATTGTTTTACATGAAATGTCAGATACTTAAAAGAATGCTATATTGTTGGAGTTTTTTTTTTTTCAAACACTGATTTAACTGTAGCAGTGTAAATTATTACTTTGTTTTGCAGATCGTAAAAAGTGCAATTTTAGTAATTTAAAAGTACTTAAAAATACTTTACACTTAATTCCTACATGTGTGTATGTGTTTTTTATGGTATTTGTTTTTATTCAAATCATGTTCTTTGCAGTTTCAGGAATCTTGATTTGACATATGCTTTGGGCAGGAGTCCAGGAGATGATGCAAAAACAATCTCAGTTTTTCAGAGATTGCTGCTATTTCATTAGATTTCTACCTATTTAAAATCAAATGCTGTTTAGAAGTTGTTTAGGACTATTAGAACCAAGCTATTTTTTATAAGCTCTTTTCACAGACAAAGAACATAAAGCTAGTGGGAATTTACAACTGGTATTCTTAGATGCAGTTCTTTCAGAAGAAATCTAATCTTTCACACAAGAAAGTTTTTACAGATCTTGGTCCCTGTAGTTCCACTTCCATTTAGGATGTATCAATAAAATTTCTTTGCATTATCATCTCAATGTGTTTTGTGATCTTTAAGTATGAATTCCATTGAGGGTATTCCACATTCTACATTTCACTTTATTTTTGTAAAATACAGAGTTGCATGAAAACGTAGATTAATACTGTTTGGCTATCTCTGGACTTGATCCCAGGTTCAACTGGTGAAAATGATGTATATTCCAATCTGTTCCTTGGTTGTTTTTGTTTAAAGAATTTGTATAGATTGAAATGCAGCTGCAAGTGTATTAGTGATTTTTCTATTGCTTGCTTGTCAAGATTTTTATTGTGTGGATGAAAAATAGTATTTCAAAACCTGGCAGCATATTGACAAAAACAGAAGAGCACTTTGTGTAATTCTCTTTTTGAAAAACTACCTCTTTTAGAGACAGAGATTGCCTCAGCTACTTCCATTCATATGTAACTTGATCAATAGATTTATTGATAGCTTTTAGCCAAGGTTTAATTCCCATCCCCTCCCCCTCAGTTCACCATGGTGCTCACTTTTCTGAATTAAGAAACTAGAATTAGGCTCCTATAAGCAAGGCACATAATATGCAAGTGCTCTAGGTGTAAAAGGAGGCATTTGACCTTTTGTTGCTAATCTGTGACAGGTGCAGGCTATTTTCTTCCAAATGGTGTTAATTTTCATGTGCAAATCCACCCCCTGAAACCTGCATTCTATATATCCACCACGGGGGAATTGGTGGTCATCATAAGTACTGTAATGGACAGCTGAGAGGGCTAATCACTGATATTTCAGCACATTCATGCTTGCAACTCAGTCGTTTTTAGTGCACTTCTGTTTTCACTGCTTATTAGGGAGGCTGAAGTTAGTTATTCATTGCTGGACAAAAAAAGTGTCTGAGAAAGTTCATGTGCAGGGAACAGCACATTGTTACAAATTAGTTTCCTTTACCATTTCTGGCAAACTCATTACAAAGTAATCGCGCCCTGCGCTGAAGTGCACTTCCTCTGGGACCAATAACTGTAAATAAGCAGGGCTGCAAGCTGGCTGATAAGTTGTTGTTCTGAAGATAACGGTCCTTTTTAGCAGAGTGTTTGACCTTTTTCTTTATATTGCCTCAGGCTTGTCTAAGACCCTCAAGGTCTATTTTTCATCTTAAAATTCTCTGTAGGAAAGCACAATGTGTGGTTTAAGAAGATTTTAGGATTGCTTAACATATCTATATTTTCTAGCATTTTTATGATAATTGTTAGAATGCTTAGTAAGTTTAGCTAGCATTTTCTTAAGCAGGTTTTCTTTCTTTGTGTAAAGTATACTTTTTATTGATGTAGGAAGCAATATACGTTAATATTTTATGAGGACTAAGTGTATGTTGCATGATTAATAAATAGTAACATTTTTTTCTGACTTTTAAGGAAACTTGAAACATGCCATTGACCCCTTTAACTACTCACATTTTGAGATTATTGCACTAAACATTACTCTGTAAAGCAGTTTAAGCAAATATAATTAAAAATTTCAGCTTGAATGATTGAAGAAAAGGATGTCTCTTCTTTTCTCAGTATGCTAAGTGTATTGAACAGAACTGTGACTGAAAATTGAGCGTGTCTTAAAAACAAACCTCAAGGCTAAGTGAAAGTCAGTTTATAGACGTTTGGGAATCTAATTTGTTCACATCTTCCCATGAGTTTAAGAAAGATCTGTGCCAATATTTCTGCAAAGTAAAATAATCATAGAAAAAACACAGCTATTTTCAGAGTGAATAGGAGAACAAGTCCATAATGGTTTCTAAAGTGCTGGTTACTCTTACAAATTGTTTATTTTACTTTTAAGATATAATCAGAAAGCCATCTGACAAACAGAAGTGCATCCAAACTCTAAAAAGAAAATTAAAACAAGAAATGTCCTAATGCCAAAAAGTTCAAATCTTACTGCTTATTTTGTTGGGCCTTTTTTCCCCTGCAGATCACATTACTTGATCAGTTCATTAATTTTACATGTACCTTAAATAACATTATTAATATATTATGTTTTTACAATGTTATTCCCAGAATATCATGCAAAACACAATTTATGCAGTGATGATGCTTAAAAATTTCTTTTAGAATCTCATAGATCCATCGTCTGTATTTATTGAATGGAGTGGTGTGAACCTGAAGTAAAGGAAATCGGATGTTCTAGTCATGTGAGACTTTTCTCTTTTATTTTAAAGGGAAGTACTTAACCAATATGTTTATGAACAGGCTCTCTTACTGATATCACAAATTACTAGAGCAAGAATGTACACAACAACAACTATACAAGGGAAGGCACTTTCAGTTGTGGTACAACTGTAAACTATTGGTAGGTACATTACACACAATTGGTATTATCTAGCTATTTTCCTAAGTTTATCATACATTACATTAAACAAAAGAAAAGACAAATCTTAAGGAACCTTATATAGACAGTAAAAAATAAATGCAGTTTAGAGGTTTTTACTTAAGAAAAAACTGTTTATTTTAAATGTTAAAATATTAAAATGGTTTAATGGCTAAATGGAATAGTGTAATCAATGTTTAATTCCTGTTTCATCCTTTCTAATGCATTTCATTGTGTTACCTGTGGTATTGGAATATGATTCTCACGTATTAGCATAAATATATTTCCTATGATTACAACAATGTGAAGGCAGCATCGTAAAATTGTTAACTTTGATTATGAGATTAATATAGGGGGGTTTGTATCCATTCTTTGACACAAAACAATATTTTTCTGTGGCACCATCCATTTTCTATAAAGCACATCTTAAAGTGAGGAAGTGTTTTTTCCTGGAGTCCTAGGCTTTTTTATACCAAAACTGCCATCTTGTTTAATGACCTTGCTATATGGGTTGAAATTAGGCTGACAGATTGCGAGCAAAGGCTGTGGTACTACAAACAATAGTCTATTGAGCCTGAGGAACTTGTTGAATTGGTTAGCAAAGGCATCAGTGTTAGGTCCAGCCTATTTAGCATCTGGAAGACAGAAAAGAAATAGTGTGCTAATGAAACGTACAAATGATACTAAACTGCAAATGGCTGCAGGTGACTACGGCAGCTGACAAATACTATGAAGGAGGTTAGTAAGAGGCAGCTCTGTGGGCAAAAACAATAAAGTGAGATACAACTCACAAAAGGAAAAAATACCCCATTAAGAGGCAGGTGAGTATTCAAATGAAGTATTCGAGATGAAGAGAAAAAACAGTGTTGGAAGTCCTAGGGAATCCTGCACACAGTGATTAAACTAAGGCTGCTGCTAGGTTTGAGGTAGGTATGTAGCTCTTCCAGAGCAGACTGGCTTCCAATGTACCAGCACTTCATCATCAGTGATTTTACTGACATCAGTAGAATTCTCCAGTGCTAGTTCAGGGATCCTACGAACTCTGCAAAGAAGTAGTTCAGAGTGAGCCATCTGTCCCCAGAACAGTTCAGTTTGATATTGAAATAGAAGCTGAAACGTGCTCTGTCTTTATTTATTCACTTAATAATCTTTTAGTTTCCTATGGATTGCAGTTTAAGTTTTTAATGATCTTTGAACTTAAAATGTAAATTTGAATGCTTTTGCTTCCTTATTTGGAAATAGTTCCATCAGAATTTGCGCTTCCTGGTCTGTGCTGCAGATAACTTGCTCCATATGTGGAATTGCTGGGATCACTGGAGACGTGTATACCTAGCAGTTTACAAGCTGGACCTAATCCACAGTCTGTGTTCATCCAGCCTCCTGCCTTAATCTTAGAGGATTTGCCAGTGTCACATGCACAACTCAAGTTGCAGTGACTCTGGGTGCCCGTGCATTAAGCTATGTCCAGAGAGAGCTTGTGACCCATGACCTGAACTGTGGCCTGTCCCTATTATTATTTCCATGTAACTCCATTATTATTGCTGTGTGAGGCAATTGGAATCCAACCTATACTGCTGAACAGCTTGGACCACCCAGCTGTGCTCTCACTCCCCCTCCTCAACAGGAGGGGGAAGAAAGTAAGATGAAAAAGTTTGTGGGTCAAGATAAAGACAGGAAGATCACTTACCAGTTACCCTCATGGGCAAAATGGACTGAACTGGGGGAAAATTTGTTTTATTGCCAGTTGAAATAGGGTTGGATGGTGAGAAACAAAGACAAATTTAAAGCCACCTTTCCAACCNTTCATTCCTGTCCCCACAATGAGTGGCGCAGGGACATGGAGAGAGGGCAGGTGGTAGGTCCCTAACAGCCTCTCTCTGCTTTTTCCTCCTCACACTTTTCCCCTTGCTCTGGCATGGGTCTGCCGTGGGCCGCAGGTCCTTCAGGAAATACCCGCCTGCTCCAGCATGCTCCCTCCACAGGCTGCAGGGGAGTCTGTGACCTGGTGCCTGGAGCACCTCCTTACTTCCTCCTTCTCTGGCCTTGGCGCTCACATGGCTCCTCCTCAGCCTTCCTCCCTGCCTGCGTGCCATGTTCTGCCCTTCCTTGACTGCACCTTCACAGAGGTGTCCCCAGCATCGCTGAGGGGCCCGGTCGTGCCCTGTGGTGGGGCCGCTGGAGCCAGCAGAGACCGGCACTGGGCAGCCCCGGCCTCTCCTCACAGCGGCCCCTGCAGCCTGCCTGCCAGCGCCTGGACACCGGCACACCATAGGGCAGATGACATTATTTATGTTTGGCAAAGGTATTCTCACTGTACAATATTGCCATTTTTTTAAAATATTTCATATTCCAAATGTATCCTTCAGGCAAGTGGTTAGGAACAGATTGTTAGCATGAAGTGGTTTTCTGCAGCGGGAATCAGTGAGGAGAATTTTGTTCTGATAAGAGATTGTGGGCAGGAAAGAAGAGGATAACGTTAAAAATAGGGAAGATTGGAAGTGTTCACTGTTCAATTTGTAAAGCCAGGAACAATTTAGGATAAGGAAGAAATCCTGCAAATATACTGGTGAGCAGATTTGAAAATGTTTTTTTTTTTTTGCTGCTTCTCCACCCCAAGATAGCTGATCAGCCAAATTTTGCTACTTTGCTCATACTTAGTAGCATGTTACCAATGAACAATCATACTGACTGAAATGAGACTTGTTGAGGCGGGAGTTGTTTAGCTCCAATAATGTTATAAATATCTGTTTGAATCCAACAGTATATATCCAACACAGAAATATATCTGGAACCATAAAAACAGGCTGTCTTACACTGCTAATTTTATTTTATTTTTTCACATGTATGACAGCATTTGAGAATTGTCGTGTCTTACGAGATCTGATAGGCTGGGTTTTGGTTTGGGTCAGGAAAATGTAAAGTCTTATTTTTGTAGTATATAAATGAAATGGACAGTCTAAGCCCCTTCTTTAGATATCTTGGCACACTTCAAAGGAGAAATGCCAATTTAGCAATTTAAAAGCACTTACCAAGTTTTCCCAGTGCTGAACTTCGTATCTATAGCCAGTGTGGTTGTTTGCTGAATAATGCCATGGGGAACAATGTAGCTCTGACTACATTTAAAATTTTTATTCCATGAAATTCACCAGGAAAAAGCTAAAGTGAAATCTCATAGCCTCATTTGTTTCTGTGGAAAGAGGTGATAGTGGCCCCAAAAGGTAAAGGAGAAGTATTAAGATGGCTTTTGAATAACAAAGGAGCCAAAGTCCTGACCATCTGTGGACACTGAGCAATGGCCAGATGTGTCATGTGAAAACCTGGGGACTATTTAATTTTAGAGGTGCTTGAACATGAGCAGCAAATGGAAACTTTATCAGAAAAGTGGAAAAAAAAATTGAAATAACAAAAGGGGTGGTAGGACACAACTGAAGGAATCATATTAGAGAAGACAAAAAGTCATTTTGATTGAATAAAAATAGCCGT